>VXBW01002240.1:255125-267909 GCA_013400375.1 Thinocorus orbignyianus
CTTTTGCTGCAGCCCAGGCTGGGGTTGGTTTCTGGGCTGCCAGCGCGCACTGCCGGCTCCTGGGGAGCTTCTCCTCCAGGAGCACTCCCCAGTCCTCCCCGGGGCTGAGGAAGCGCTCCCTCCCCGTCCTGGGAGCCCCCGTGACCCCCCATTCCTCCCCCGGTACCTGCCCCCGGGCCCGGGCCCACGCCGCTCCGCTCGCTTCCGGTCAGCGCTCCGCCTGTCACGTGACCGCCGCGCTGCACTCTGGGATGTGTAGTCCGCCGCCAGTCAGAGGCACCCCCTGGCGGCGGATGATGGCGGCGCGCCTTCTCCACCGGCGGCCATGTCAACCCTCCGGCGGCCGGTATCCCAAAGCGGCGGCTAGCCACCCGTTTCCGAAGNAGGTCCCTTCCAACTATGACCATTCCATGATTCCATGGCTCCATGATTCTATGATTCTATGATTTAGGAGCACTGCTCTTGCCCCTCCGGCCCTGCCAGCGCTGTGGCTGCAGCAGAACCTGCCACCCCCTCTGTCCCCTCCTTGTCCTTTCCCCAGGCGCCTGCACCCCAGCAGCTCCCGTAGCTCCAGGATGTGCTGAGGCTGCAGAACCTAACTCCAAATGGCAAAGGGAAGACTTTTTTTAGCTGGTGCACGCCTCTCGGGTGGCTAAAAGCAAGAGGCTTGTGCCCTGCCTCCCCCCAGGTGAGACCGGGGACCTTCCCCAAACGCTGCGGGATCCTGCAGGGACGCGGGCGCCGCCGGCAGCGCTCAGCACCACAGAAACCTGCCCAAAGCCCTGCACGGAGCTAACAGCCACATGCAGGTCCAAACCACAATTCCGGATCCTGCTGCAGCGCCAGGCGGGCGCTGGGAAGAGTTTAGCACGCCAAGGTGAACAGTGAGGAGGGAGGAGGCCTCAGAAATCCTCCTCCTGTCCACAAAAAACCGATTCCTGAAAGCCCTTCAAGCCAACAGGACCCAGAAGCTGTGCCAGCCCTGCAGGAACAGGCTGGGCTTCCTTTATCCTCCCTCCAACCTCAGTATTAAGTTCTTCTCCTTAAAGGAAGCTGATTTGGGGTACTTTCTTTACAATAGCTCAGTTGAATTTAAAGGTCGTAGGGTGCCTAGTGAGAAAGTGTGTCTAATAAAAGGCACAGAAACAACTGCGGTGCCAGCAGATTAAATTCCCCTAGCAAGAGGCTGAGCGGAGGGCTAGCCGTCCTGCAAAGGTCACTTGGTACAGAGAAAAACAGGGACAAGGCAAGTCCAGGAAAGGCAGCTGGGGAGAGATGAATAAAACACCGCAGCACGTCCCAAGAATCCAAGACATCAGAGAAGGGGAGCCCGGGGGGGAACGTGGGGCACAGGATTCCGTGCCCGCTCTCAGCACTGCAGTCCCAGCCCTCTTCTGTCCTACAGCCAAACTCCAACACTGGAACCACTACTGAGAAAAAGCAAGTGGGGACACGGTGTTTGTGACCTGGGGGGGAATTCTTCTTCTTTCTGGGACAACACAGCAGGGCGCAGCGCCAGGCGGGAGCTGACAGGGCCCCGTGCTGCGCTCTCAGCCAGCCCAGCAGGCACCAACCCAGAAGACAATGATGCCACAGAGCAAAGAGCACGTCTCCCCTCTCCTCTCCGAGTTTATTATTGATTTAAAGGTTGGTAAAGTACACTGCAGGGCCCGGAAACGGGGTGGATGGGGAGACCTGCAGTGGCTCCAGCCTGCCAGCCCAGACAGGGGTCAGTGACCCGCTGGCCACGCTGGCCTGAGCAAACACCGGCCGAGCACGCCAGGACCAGAGGCACACAGCACCCGGCTGGACAAGGGGCAAGTTTCAGAGGTACAACAGGAGGCACAAGACCTCTGTCCTCTCCCGGGATGTCGAAGGTCTCCCTGTTCCTCTCACGGATCACATGCCCCTTGCGCCCACGGGCAGCTTCCAGCACCTTTGCTGGAAGGGCAGCAGGGAGAGCATGGAACCCGCTTTCTTAGCTCCTGTAAAACCATGTAGAAGCAAGGACCGGGCTAAAGCACAGACTGGAGCGAGCCAGAGAGAAGGCAGCAAGCTGCTGTGGATCATTCATCTAAAGGCAACGTGCCCCAGCTGCTTTGCCAGGTACCCTGCCAAGGGCTGCACGGGCTGCCAGCAGCTCGGGAGGACTCAGGGGCAGCTGCCCCCTCGCTGCCAAAGCCAGAGGACAAACCGCCGGGAGGGAGCACGGCTGCCCGGGGAGAGGCAGCGGGCATGGAATTAGCACAGGTCGATCTGTGGCAGCGGGGGAGTTTCCCCGGGTGCAGGGTCCAGGTTTGATTGTGGGAACAGAAAAAACGAAACAAAATAGTCTAAATAAACAAGCTGTGCACCCTCACCCTGGCGCTGCCCTCACACACGTGAATCGTCGGCTGCACCGTTCCTCGGGAGCCGGGGAAACAGCACATGGCAGGGTGGAAAAGAAGGCTTGTTTTCTGTGCTGCTGCTTCTTAGGAAGGGGGATTCTCAGCCCCTTCCAAAGTCCGTAGGAGCGCCACTCGCCCTGGTGGAACCTGGCAGGGAGCTGTGCCCTCTCTGTGACACGGTTAAGCCGAAAGCAGCAGCAGCAGCAGCGAGCAGGGTGGCCCCATGGGGCTAAAAGCAAAGATTCTCCTCCCAGGCAGCGCCTCCCGCGCAGCCCACATCCATCAAGATGACCTGGCAGAGCCTCTCCGAGAACCGAATCCATCACAGCAAGAGAAAATGAAAGGAGGAAGGCACTCAGCCCCGCTGGGGGCAGACCCTAGAGAGAGGCAGAAGCTAAACGAGCCCTTCGAAGAGAGGGAGACCGGCAGGTACCTCTGTGCAGGTGCCAGGCTCAGGCTGGCAGAGTCCAGGGCTGAGAAAGGGAACCTCTGCCCTTCCAGCACTCTGCAAAGGTTTCCAGGAGGTCTGGGCTCCTCACAAAGCTGCAGCAGCAGAGCGGGTCGGTGCGGGCAGGAGCTCCCTGCTCTTCTCGGCGGGATCGGTGCTTCCGCAGACAGGGCCCACTTACTTGTGCTCAGGGTGGTTCTGGAGACACTTGATGACATCGGTAACAGGTTTCCCCTCGTAGCAGATCTGATACACAGCTGTGAAGAGGGGGAACCTGCGGGCAGGTGAGCAAAGTCAGCCCAGGCACCGTCCCCAGGGCTGGCAGAGTCAGAGCACCCCAACTCCTGTTGCCACATGTGGGACCACTGGGTCAGCAGCAGGTGGGAGAGTGGCACGGTGCCACATCCAACGGGCCATTCCTGCCCAGCTGGTTTGACGTGGGCCGTGCAGAGGTTCACCAGAGACACTAACGCTGGGTTTTCCCTCCCACGGCTGCAGGAAAGGTCCCAGCCCCCACCCCAAAAGAGCAGAGAGGAGAGATGGGAGCACTCACTTCTCCACTACGTTCTTGCTCTTAAGGATGCGATGCAGCTCAGCAGACGTCTGGGGACCCTGCAGCTTCTGCCCATTCAACATCTCCTTTTCCAGCTCCTCAATAGACTGAAACAACCCAAGAGTGAGGGAGCTGGACCCTGCACCCTCATCTGCTTCCCCACCTTCCTTCCCCGGAGCCAGCCCGTGGCACTTGGCGGTGACGGCAGGATGCCACGGCCCCAGCTGTGTCCCTCCCGCTGCCAGCTCAGCAGGTTGATGCAGATCTCAGTGTTTCCTGCTCCCTGCTCCATGTATCTTCCTGCTCCCTGCTCCTTCCCGTGCTCCACGTACCTTCCCAGTCCTGGCAAAAGCCTCAGCCACCTTGCGGTTGCGGCCACCGTAGCAGGTAGTGATGAGGTCGGCGACCCCGCAGCTCTCCAGGAAGGTGGAGGGGGAGACAGGGCCCTTACAGAAGAGTTTGGCAAAGCCAATCATCTCCATCAATCCCAGACGGATGACGGCAGCCTTGGTGTTGTCTCCATAACCGAGTCCATCACAGAAACCAGCTCCTACAGCCACGATGTTCTGGAAAACAACAGGAGCATCGGAGGGCTCTGTTCCCAACAGAGCTCAGGGCTCTGCTGTGTCCACGACCCGCCCGGCTGATCCCCGGCAGAGGCTCCTGCCTGCGCCAACAATCATCACCTCTGCCAGCAGCTGAACAGGACACATCCACCCTTCCCTCCAAAGTCTGGATTTTGACCTGACGGTCTCAGCAATCCACAGATTTCATTATAGAATCGTCGAATGGTCAGAGTTGGAAGGGACCGTCAAGATCATCCAGTTCCAACCCCCCTGCCCTGGGCAGGGACACCTCCCACCACACCAGGTTGCTCCAAGCCCCATCCAGCCTGGCCTTGAACCCCTCCAGGGATGGGGCAGCCACAGCTCCTCTGGGCAACTTGTTCCAGTGCCTCACCACCCTCACAGCAAAGAATTTCTTCCTAATATCCCATCTAAATCTCCCCTCTTCCAATTTAAAACCAGCACCCCTTGTCCCGTCACTACACTTCCTGACAAGGGAATTTAATATAATTATATTATATATTCTATGACATTATATTATAATATGCAGTGGAGTTCATTGAACTGGCAGCTTTTCCCCCAGAGCTCCCCGCAGCACCCCAGAGAACCGCAGCCTTTGCTAAGCAAGACCCCCCCAAGCCCCCTCGAGGGGCTCCCCCACCTTCAGAGCCCCGCAGATCTCCACGGTGTCAGCGTCCGGCACCACCGTCACTCGGAAATTCGGGGTCTGCATCAGCTCCTTCAGCATCTGCCCGTGCTGTGCGTTCTTGCAGCCTGATGGGACAAAGGGAGGAGGAGGAGGAGGAGGAAGATGGGGAGGAGACCCCGAGGTCAGACCCTGCTGCTCTCCTGCAGCTGGTGCAGCCAGAGGGACCTATTGCCCAACCCATGGGCGCTGCTAAACTTTTGCAGGTCTGCAGAGGGACAAGCACACATTGCCTGGCAGATAAGCAAGGCTCAGCCTTGGAATTCCCAGAAAATGGGGACAATCCCTGCTGCTGTGTCGAGCAAGACAGAAACGATGCTCCCAGTAGATTAAAGGCACTTTCAGGGGTTACAGAGGTGGGTTTGGAGGCTGCTGTTCTCCCCGTTCCTTCAGCACCGATCACGGGCTCTGTTGAACCTCCCCAGCCCCATCACAAACCCTGGGAAGGAGCTCCTTGGGATCCTCGCTACCTCCGCAGGGAAAAAACCAGGCAGGCTCCCCCTCGGCAGCAGTGCTTTGAGCTGCACCACGCTCACCCCTCTGCCTCCTCCTGCTCGTTAGAAAGGCAGGCTGCTAACGAGGAGGGCTGCCGGCTCCTTACCGATGGTTGTTTCGCAGAACTTCTCTCCCGCCACTTCGTTTGCAATGTTGGCCCCCATGAGGACGCTCATCTCAATCCCCAGTTTCTCATGGATGATGTCCGAGATCAGCCTCAGCCCCTCTGGTCCTTCGTCCACCCCCTGGAGAGACCCCGGGGACAGAGGTGAGCCCTGCGCCCCCCACCCTCATCCCGATGCTCCCCGTGCTCCAGCGCTCATCCCAGCAGCTCCCCATCCCTCATCCTTCTCCTCCACCACTCCGCCTCCAAACCCCCATCAAGACTCTGCCTCCACTTCCCCCTCTCCCCACGTCTTCCCCATAACCCTGGAGCCCCGTGTCTGCTCCAGAATCCCGGGGTTCCCCTGGCAGCCCCCCCAAACCCCCAGCACCCCGCCGGCTCCTCCTGCCCCTGCCTTGATGAGCGACATCCCGACGGCGTCCTTCTTCACGTGGCCCTTCAGCTGGTCGCAGACTTTGCGGATGAACTGGTGGGGCACCACGAACAGGAGCACGTCGGCGCCCGCGCAGGCCCTCAGCAGGTCGGGCTCTGCCACCTGAGGAGAGTACGACCGTCACCGGGGACTCGTGCCTGCAAGGAGCGTGTCCTGAAGGCAGGATAAGGGGCTCCAGAGCAACTGCTGGGGGCTTCCCTGCCAGGACAGGGAACCCCCGTGGTCCCCTTGCAGGGCAGAGGGGGGGAAACAGCCTGAGCTGGTGCCACGAGAGCCAGGGATACAGTGGGGACCGCGGCGGTGCCCGGGCTCTGGCCGTGTGGCCGATGCCAGCTCCCGGGTGGCTGCCACCTGGCCTCCAGCCCAGCCCCGTGGGGTGCCAAAGCAGGGGGCAAAGGTGGGCAGCGGGAGCAGCCAGGGCTTCAGCTGGCCCAAGTACGGATCAAGGTCAGCGGGAGAGCAGAGCCGAGTCCGGCACAGCCCGGGACATCCCCCACTCCACGGGTGGGCGCCCGGGACGCCGGCAGAGCCATCCATTACCTCCCTGCTGGTACCAGAGCTTGGCAGGGCTGGACTCACCACGTTGGGGGGCAGCTTGTGCCCCGGCAGGTACTTGACGTTCTCGTGCTCGGTGTTGATGATCTCGGTGAGGCGCCGGCCGCCCACCTCCTCCTCCAGCACCCACATGCTCACCTGCTCCTGGAAGGTGCTCAGCCGCGCCGCGTTGCTGCCGGCGATCTTGGCGATGGCCGAGCCCCTGCGTGGGCACAGTGGAGCCGCAGGGGTCACCCCGGGGGGTCCTGGCCGAAACGGGGGGCGTGGGGGATGGGGGCACTCACCAGTTGCCAGAGCCCACGATGCAGACTTTCTTGCCACCCATGGTGGGAGCCGGGGCACTGCGCGGAGCCCGGCCTGGTCCGTGCTATTTCAAGGCTGCCCCGTCCCGTCCTGTCCCGCCCCCCCGGGGGGATCCGGGCACGGAGCCCCGCGGCGTTGGCTGCTCTCCCGGGCACGGGCAGCGCTGCCGGAGCAGAACGGCTGCCCCAGGGGAAGGTGAGAGGGCTCAAACTCCAAACCAGCAGAGCCGGCAGCAAACCCTCCCCGTGATTTCCACTCCCCGCTACGCAAAACCGTTTTATTTCCTCCCCTTCCAGGTAAAAACCAGGAGCCTCGAGGCTGCGGAGCCGGGTACGACTGCCCTGAGCTCTGGGCCCTGGGCACAAGCTGCCCACGGAGGGGCTTTCCCTCCCACAGGGGCTTACAGGGGGCAGGACACGGGGCCCCTTTTCCATGGTTTCAAACCCTTGCACCTAAACTTTCCAAGTTTTAACTCAAACTTTATGCCCGACTCCCACGGGGCTCGTGACAGGCTGTCCCAATCCTGCAGGGCAGCAACGGGTCTGTCCCCAGTTGTCACCAGCAGCCTGGCCCCTGGACTCCCAGTTTGTGCTGGTTCCTTTGCTTGTTTGCCCACAAAAGCACTTTGCCCGGGCTGAGAGGGCTCTGGGAGGCAGGAGATCCGTCCCTGAAGGGCTTCCTATAAAAGGCCAAACTATGAAGAACATTTTTCTCCGCAGTCTCTTGCCCCAGCTGGGGCTTCCTCACAAATTATTAATAATAATGAAAAAAAAGAAAGTAAATGAAGTGTCATTCAGCAAGGAGAGAAAGCCAGCTGTCAGCACAGGAGGAAGAGGAGGGCTTCCTTCACAGGAGGCTTTTATTAAAACTGGGTGACGTCTACAAGGATACAGTACAAAAAAAAAACCAAAATACCCCCCCAAAAAATTTGGTCCATGGAAGAAAACCATAATACTCAGTTAAGAAAAGCAGTTACTCTGCCAGAGCTACCTTCGCCTACGCAGTACTCGGCCTCCTGCAGCTGGGATTGCCCTGAGGAGTCGGGGGGCTGCTCCATCAGCACCCAGACCCCACCCCAGAACCACAGAGGAGCCGCTTCAAAGGGGGCAGAGGAGGAGGGAGGTGGAGAGTCTATCACTCACGGACACGTAGTAACACAGACAGGAGGAGCGGGGCCACCCGGGCTCCCCATTTCACAGCGACCTTCCTGACCACCCTGAGGCTGGGTGGGTGTCAGTAAGGTGTTCCTGCAGCTGTTCCAAGAGGATGCCACCAACCTGCAAGTCCATTGGCATCACAGTCCCGAGAAGAAACACTGAGATCCAGGTCCAGAGAAGCCCTTCTCTTACCCCCAGCCACTAGTTCTCTAGTCATTCATTCCATAATGAAGCACCTGGTGCTACTCCCCACAGCAGAGAGGAATCTACTTGTACATTCCCGAACCATGCTGGGCCTTCGTGGCAGCCCCAGAACCTAAAACTTCTCTAAAAACCACAGGAGCTTCAGCTCAGAACCCCCTGCCTCAGCCCACGGGTGCCACAGCCACCTCCATCCCCAAGGAGTGTCCCGTTACATCCCCAGGGCCACGGGAAGGAGCCCTCTGGTCCCCACAGCAAGTGACACGGGTGACTGTCCCCAAAGAATGAGAGCACAGCGTGGTGGCCCCGCACAGTTCCACCAGGCAGCTGCTGCATCCCCTCTCCCTGCTCCAGGGAAAACAAGCAGGTTTGCTGGAGCTGCAGCTGCAGGACTTTTTGAAGTGCAGAGAAATCCCATCACTTCAACGCTTCCCGCAGGAAACCCAGGTCTCTGCCCCCCTGGGACAGTCTGTCAAAGAACACAAAGGGAAGAGGGCAGGGATAAAAAGGGACAAGGGAAGAAGCAATTCTCTAGGCAAGTCCAGGAGCTTCCCCCAAGGAGGAGAGCGAGCTGTGGGGCAGCCCAGTGCAGCAGCACCCCCGAGCGAGGGAGAGAGGGCAGGGAGGTATCTCAGCTCGTGGCATCCTGCCCGCTCCCATCTCCTGGCACCTCATGGGGCAGAGAACCAGCCACACAGCTCGGGGGGGCTCCAGGCTCCCCACACCCAGAGGTGAGCTGGGGGAGGGGTGGGCTGTGGTGTCTGAACTTGAGGAAGGCTCCGAGGCAGCAGCCATTCCGGCTACCGGGGACACTACGGGCAGCGCGGAGTCGAGGGGAGGCTCTGGGAAGCCTTGGGACTGACAAGGCAACAGTCAAGGAGAAAACCAGGTAGAAATGTGTGCTCATGGGAGCCCGCCTGCTCGCCGCACCCCAGAAGACCCCGGGTGTCCTGGAGCTGTCCCAGCAGGGACAATGCCAGGGTGAATGCTGCCGGAGCGGGATTAGGTGAGCCTCAAGGGCGTGCTCTGCAGCTCTGTCCCCACAAACAGCTGTGATGGATTCTGGCCGGGGAGGAGAGGAGCAGCCTATGTGTTCCGGATTCCCAGGGCCTGCTCCAGTTCCTGCCTTCTTTGCTGCACCTGCAGAGCAAACCAGAGCAGCAGCATTAACACACCCAGCTGGTGCAGCACCACAGCATTCCAGCACGGAAAAGGGTAGGCTCAAACTGGGACCACTTGGAGTGAAGCTCACACTGCCACTTCCCACCCCAGCAAAGAGTGACAGGCAGGTACCCAGAGCCACTGGGCACACAGGGGGATGCTACTCAGGGACACTCACCTTGGAGTAGAAGTATCTGCACACAGCTTCCTGAGCCCACGGCTGGAAGTAGAACTCGGCTCTGCGCTCCTCTTCAGGATTCCCAACAACATCAGTCATTGTCTGGAGAGCACAAAGGAGCAAAGAGCTCAGGGAGTGCAGGAGCTCTGGCTGTGCCCAGCAAACCCACCCCAACCCCCTCCCTGCTCCTCACAGCCATTCCAGCACAACCAGGTCAGGTTCTTACACTCCACTCCCAATTCCAGTCTGCCTTTCTGAGCAGGAAATTGCCTCTCTCTCTGCGGGAACTGGTTATAATGAGGGAAGTCTGTGACTGGATCCACCTTCCACACCAGACAAAGCTTTTACCTTTAAATCCCGGCACTGGGATTGTAGCCAGTCGTTGATGAAGCCCTGAGGATCTCGGGCAAAGCTCAGCATGAACTCCCGCTGGGTCTTCAGCTGGTTAATTGTCTCTATTGTTTCATGAATCTGAAGGAGATAAGCACAGCAACCAAACTGCTGAAGAGGGGGAAAAATCCGACAGAAACATCAAGAGACCCACCAAATCCTTAGACTCCCTGGTTGACTTATACCCATCAGCCAAGACTTTCAATTCCCAGCTTCCTGCTCTAAGTATTTGCCATTCTCCCCACTGGCTTTAAAACCACACTTCCAGGCAAAGCCACCCACCACTGCTGACCCCACCCTGGCTTCCAAACGCACAGCAGAGCAAGGCTGGACCCCTGTCCTCCTCAGGGCCCACCTGCTCCAGAGACACCTTCCTCCCCAGGCCTGAAGGAGCTTTTCCTACCTTGTTATCCAGAGCAGCGATCTCCTGCTGGCTGGCTGTGGAGAGCAGGAAGGAATTCATCTGAGTTTTCAAGGTATCATCCACCTCCACATCAATGTCATAGCAGGCTGTTTTCTTCTGGTCGTTTGGGTCAACACTAGGAGCATCCAGAAGAAAGAAGCCAAAATAAGTGACTCAGTCAAGACATTTCCATTCTTGGAGCTCCTCTACGAGGTGGGCTATGGACTGCAGGCAGGCCCAGGCCAGTGTTGGCTTCAACTCCAACCCCAAGAGGCAAAGCATCACCGATGGCTTTGCAGCACAACGACTGAGCCATCGCTCCCAGCACATCTGCATCTGCAAGAACATGAAGTGAAGGACAGCAGGGACGTGGGAGTGCCTCCTGGAAAGGAGGGATGTGGTAAACGAGAGAGGCGGCTGCTCTCCGCACGGGAACTGCTGCTGAGAATCAGGAGATGTCCCATCACCTGGCTCTGCCAGCCTCGCCCTTCCCTTCAGCTCCGGATTTCTGAGCGGAGCGAAGCCAAGGAGCCTCACCTGATCACGTGGTTGATGATGATGGGTTCTGGGGGCATGAGCAAGGCGTGGAGCCTTTGTGGGATTTCAGAGAACTTCATCCGCTGAGATTCAAAGATCTGTGACAGAAGCAGAGGGCTCAGGAAAGGCAGGGGAGCTCTGGGCCAGCGCTCGCTGGCTGCTGACGGAGAACAGCTGGAAGAGCTGCTGGTTCCAGCCGTGCCATTACCTGCTGGAGGTACTTGTCACAGATGACATACTCCCGCTCGTGGGGGTCCTGGAGCTTGTGGGTCTTGATGTACTGCCACAAGGCCTGGATGATCACCGGGCGGGTCTGAGTGTGAATTCCCAAGAGACGAGCCAAGCGGGGATCCAGTTTGAACTGGGGAGGCTGAGAGGAGCAGTGCAGAGAGGTGAGGTGGGCACAGGCACAGCTGCCACCCACCCTGCACCACTGCTCCTGGCACCTCACCTGGTAATCCAGCATCAGAAGGACAGTGCAGCGCACGTTGACATCTCCTGGCCTCTTCACCTGGAAGCCATCCGTCTCCTGAGTCGTAGCAGTCCTGTGCCACTGAACAGGAGAGGCCATTTAGAAGCACCCCCACGCTGGGGTCCCTCCTGCTCCTGCCACTTGACACCCAACAAGCTCATCAATCAATCCCACCCACCCCAAGAAAGTTCACCTCGTTCCCACTCACAGCCTGAAACAAGGGCTCAGACCCCCGGCGAGTCAGAGGAAAAGCTGAGATAAGAGTTCCAGAGCTCCTGGCCCCCCAGCCACCTCTTCCAGCCTTGAATATTCCCATCTCTCCAGTTATGAGTGAAATGCAAAGGTTGCCTGCTGGAACACCAACCCACTCCTAGAGGGAACGCAGCAAAAAGAAGCTCACCTCTACTAGGTGATTGTCAGGGCCATACAGGTCTTTATCAAGTTCAATGACCAGAGATTTAAAGAAGGATGAGAACTTTCTTTTCTGCTTGGTGGCATCGTACTTGGACAGAGCAGACTGCAAGCAACACAGGAGAGAAAAGTGTTAGGACAGCAGGACTCAGCACTCAAGCACAGCCACAGCCTTCCTCTGAGTTCTGAACACCTCCATCCACCAACGTGGGCTCGAAAACCGAGATCCGAGCCAGAGAGTGTAAGACTGGAGTTAAAGATGAGCTTGCAGGGATTAAATCACTCAGGAATTACACAGGATGCAAGTGCCCTGGTCCTCAGAGCTGACGGGCTCTCACCATTCATTCCTAAAGCTCTAAGAACTTTGTACAACTCGTGTCCTGCCATGGGGACACCCTTCGGGCTCCAACTTGGGCTCCTGGTCTCTTCACCATCAGACTCCTTAGAAAACAGAGACGAAGGAGGGTATCAAGCCCCCAGCTACACTCTCAGACACTAGGAAACTGGTTTCATCGCCAATTCCAGAGCCCTGGAGTCACCTCTGCAGCTGGCTGTCTCACACTTACATCTTCCAGCAGCCGTCCTTCCACCCGCAGCTCCCAGGAGGCGACTGTTCCTTCCCCATCCTCCGCGTCCGACTTGGCTGGGTTGAAGGTATTGGAGATAAAAATACGCAGCTTTCGTTTTTGCTGAGAGGAAAAAGCATCAACTCGAGGTTAATTCTGACACCTTGCTGTCTGTCTGTCTTATACCTTGCTAAAAATAAGCTTAATGTTTTTAGCTGCCTCATATTCCCCCTCTCAGGGCGGAGAGAGAGGAAAGAGCCATTTCTGGTTCCACTCCTTGGTCATGTCTGGAGCGTTAGGATCCTCAGAGGGACACATCCCAAGCTCCAGTGCTCTCCTGCTCCATTAATCAAACTAAGAGCCTCCAAACCTTGCTTATGAGCACCAGGAAGGCAGCTCTCCCCTACCTTAATGGGTCTCTTCAAAGCCTCCTGGATATCCAAGCGCTTCCTCATGATGGTCTGGTCCAGTTTCCTTTCGAAGGCCAGCAAGTCCATGTAGGCCTGAGACTCGGGCACAAGCTCACGGATCTAGAGTCAATCGGGAATGCAGATCACTGTCAGCTCCTCCTCCATGCCCACCCTGCCCCGCTCCGCCACGGGCTGTGGGTGCCACTCACCCTCTGAGGTAGAATTTTGTCAGCCATCTTCTTCTTCTTCGCGCTGATGAGGAAGCAGATGCACACACAGGAGTTAAAATCACGGAATCATGGAATGGTCAGAGTTGGAAGGGACCTTC
>VXBW01002240.1:269032-286674 GCA_013400375.1 Thinocorus orbignyianus
CGGGGAGCCCATGGAGGACACGGTCCTGGGGGGAAGGGGATGGGTGGTGGGAGCGGAGTGGGGGGCAGCGGGTTGTGGGGGGCTGGGTATCCCGTCTCTGTGCAGAACCACCTCTGAGAGAATTTGCAGCTTCTTGAACCCCCAGCCAGCTCCTGTTGGGTGCCTCGGGATCTCCTCCACCTTCCCCAGGCTGACCTTGGAGCAGCCTTCCAGGATCCCACCTTGTGCAGGAGATGCTGGTCCTGACGCCTCCCAGCTCTGGTTTGTGCTGGGAGGAACCCAGCAAAGCCACGTCCCTGCGGCTCTGCCTCCTCCGGGATGGAGACCCGGCAGCGGCACCTCTCACCAGCACCTTGATTTCTTCAGAACTGAGCTCATTGGGGTGGAGACGGGCATAAACGGGGTCATTTTGCTCAGTTTTAGGCTGAGCACCCGGGAAAAGGGTCTCTCTCTCCCTCGAGAGCTGCTGCGGGAGGCAGCGTGGTGGAATTAAAGGCCACTTTCTGCAAGTATTAGCATGAAATTCCCCATTCCCCGGAGCGATTCCCCTTGTGGTTGCTTGGAGAGAAGGAGGGACGCGAATCCAGCCAGCCTTAATTTGTGGGGAAAAAAAAACCCCACCAAAAACATAAACCCCAAGTGAGCAGCCACACCGCAAGTATTAATTAAGCAATTAATGGTGATCGTGGCTCGTCGCGGAGGCTGTCCTGTGCAGCGGAGTTGACTGAGCAAAGAAGTGGGGCTGCGTTGGGAACCTTTTCTGCCGGAGCCGGCATTTCCTCTCCTGGATGAACCCCACGAAGCTCAGAGCAGAGCCATCGACTGTTGTCTCAGCATCCCTGTGTCCGTGCAGTTAATTTAATGCCACCTCCGACAGGCTCGGCGCCCGGCAGCCTGATGAAATATTCATGGAGAGGGAAAGCAGTGGAACTTATCTGCTCCGTGTTGCTCAGATGCAACTTTGACTTGAGACTTAAAGCCTGGTGGGAGCCTCCGGGCAGGCTGGAAAGCTGCCTGGCTCCCCCGGGAGGGACACGGACACGCAGGGCGAGCTGGGGTGGGAGGCAGAGGAGGCGAGGGCTCAGCTCGTTAGTGAGGAGGGGGCAGAGGGAGCTGCTCTGTGGCGGTCTGAGACCCCACAATTCCCGAGCCCAGCTGGGAGCGACCCCAGCCCTCTGTCCCCAGGGATGCTCTCTGCCCTCTGGTGCTGTCTGTGCTTTGTGGAAAAAAACACAAGGAGAAAACAACCCCGTCTTCCTCGGCTCGGTGTCTCCTCACACTCCTCCTTTCTCCTTCCCTTGCCCTGAGGGTTTGGTTGGTTCCACTCCTCCCAGTTTGCGAAATGCTGAAGTGCCACCACCCTGTCCCTTCATGTCACTGCCCCTGGTGGCACCGGGCTCCTCTTGAACCCACCAGCCTGGCCCTGGCTCCCGGCAGCCCAGCGCCATCCCCAGCGCCCGTTTCTGCTGGCAGCCTGGGCGCTGAGTGAGTGGCAACCAGGAGTTATTGCCAGGGAGGAGAAGGGGTGGTGCTCTCTCCACCGTGGTCTCGTGCGTGATGCCTGATTAATCCTCGCTCCGTAGGGTTCCAGCAGCCACGCCATCCGTGCGGAAAACACCGCAGCCCGCGGGCAGGTGCTTCCCGGCATTCCAGACTGAGGTGTCTCCCATCCCGGCCCCACGCGGGTCAGCGGAGATGCCTCCTGTGACGTGGAATTAACTCCTTGTCTTGTGAGCACCCCGGGTCTCGCACCACCGGGTGACAGGCGTGGGTGCACACCAGCCCCGGGGCTGTTGGGCTGGAGAGGAGAAGGCTCCGGGGAGACCTTGGAGCAGCCTTCCAGGATCTGCAGAGAGCTCCATGGGAGCTGGAGAGGGACTCTTGGTCAGGGAGTGGAGGGACAGGACAAGGGGGAAGGGTTTTAAGTTGGATGAGGGGAGATTTAGATTGGATATTAGGAAGAACTTCTCTGGTGTGAGGGTGGTGAGAGCCTGGCCCAGGTTGCTGGGAGCAGGCAGGGTCAGCTTCTCCGGCCGCGTGCAGGGGCTGGCTGCAATTAATTGAGGTTCGTTAACTCCCTTCTGGGCTTGACGATCTTATCTCGTTCCTATTCCAAGCCCACCCCGGGGCCTTTGCAGCACCAGTGCTGGCAGAGAAGGACCAGAATAGCAGTCAGACCCTTCCAGTTCCCATGCAAAACACCCCTCTGCCATTTCCAGGAGCAACGGGGACCCGGCCAGAGCCAAGCCACCGCGGGGAGTTTGGCATTTCAGTGCTCCCTGCCTGCTGCCCACTCACTTATTCAGTCTCCGTGGAGTCCTGGGGGCTTTTTTGGATGCCCAGGCTCGGATCTGGTGTGTTACTTTTACTCCAGCGTGCAGCTGGAAATGTTGAGGATGAGAAGGGGGTTTGGACAGGGCTTGTGCTACAACTGCACAACGAGGAGCAGGTGATACTGGAGCGGGTGACTCATTCCTGCTGGATCTCAGGTGTCTGTCCCAGCCCGCAGAGGTGTCAGACTCCTGGCAGCTCAGCAGCTGTGCTTGTGTTCATTCTCCTCCCCCTGCCTGGGAACAGAAGCCGGTTCCCATCCTCCAGCCCGGAGGTGTCCCTGGGGACATGCTCACACGCCAGCGCGGGGCCAGGCAGATGCTGGAGCCTGGGTCCCCAGAGCCACCTTCCCATTAGCGCGGCAATTAACGAAGGGATGGGTTCCTGTGACTCTGCCCAGCACCAGCGTGGGCACTGCCAGAGGGGTTTTCACCTGGAAGTAGTACTGGAAGGCTGGACCCAAGCTTTTCCCTCCCCTCCCCTCAATTTTTTGGTCTTGGCTCCAGGATTTCAGCGGTACCTTCAAGAAGGGCTGCATCCAAAGCAGCGTGAGCAGCAGGGCCAGGGAGGGGATTCTCCCCCTCTGCTCTGCGCTCCTGAGACCCCACCTGGAGTCCTGTGTCCAGCTCTGGAGTCCTCAGCACAGAAAGGACATGGATCTGGTGGGATGGGGCCAGCAGAGAGGGGTGGAGCAGCTCTGCTGGGAAGATGGACTGAAAGAGTTGGGGTTGTTGGGTTGAGCTGGAGAAGAGAAGGCTCTAGAAAACCTTGGAGCAGCCTTCCAGGATCTGAAGGGAGCTCCAGGAGAGCTGGAGAGGGACTCTTGGTCAGGGAGTNTGATCTTGAAGGTCCCTTCCAACCCTGACCATTCCACGGTTCTATGATTCTAACACCCCCCTGGGCTGTGTCGGTGTCAGGTGGATGGCTGGATTCCGTGATGGGAAAAGCCCCTTCCCACCTCGAGGATCCCATGATGCCGTCCCCGGTGTCCCTCCTTGGGGAGTGTTCCCCGGCGGCTCGGCGGGAGAGAAAGGCTCAGCCTTGGAGAGTTATATCATTCTTTATATCATCGTTAAGAGTAGCAGGTGTTGATGTACAATGCGTCTGTCGTCGTATTGTGCTTCCTATGAAAATGTGTGTACATAGTACAGATACCAGAGAGAATTCCACACTTTATACACTCGAAGGCATTCAGAGATCAGTAACGGGGGGGGGGAAATAAGAATAATGGCACAAGAACAAGGCCTAAACGCTACTAGATGGGTATCTACACTGGCATGATGCATCTAGAGATATATATATATATGTACACATATATATAGAGTCATATATATTATATATAAGAAATATAAAATGCAGATGGCGTAATAGANCCCCCCCCGAGCCAAACCGGGGTGCGCTGGCGGTGCCGGGGGGCAGAGCTGTGACCGATGCCAGGGGCCGGACCCCGGCCACGCTGGGGACAGGCCAGCAGTGGCCCCAGGGCAAGGAGCCAGCGGGTGCCCCGAGGATGCCCGGGGCTGGCGGTGCCCGGGGGGGCAGCTGCTGGTTTTGGGGGTTCAGTGGGGTGGGAGCCTGCGGTCCCCTGCGGTACCCTGTGCCGTGGGGGATCCCTCAACCTACCGAGCCTCCTGGTGCCCAGGNAGTGTTCCCCGGCGGCTCGGCGGGAGAGAAAGGCTCAGCCTTGGAGAGTCATATCATTCTTTATATCATCGTTAAGAGTAGCAGGTGTTGATGTACAATGCGTCTGTCGTCGTATTGTGCTTCCTATGAAAATGTGTGTACATAGTACAGATACCAGAGAGAATTCCACACTTTATACACTCGAAGGCATTCAGAGATCAGTAACGGGGGGGGGGAAATAAGAATAATGGCACAAGAACAAGGCCTAAACGCTACTAGATGGGTATCTACACTGGCATGATGCATCTAGAGATATATATATATATGTACACATATATATAGAGTCATATATATTATATATAAGAAATATAAAATGCAGATGGCGTAATAGAAACAAACCCAAAAAAAGTGTCTTCTTCCAACAGGTGAGCGTCAAGGTCAAATCCCCAGCCCCGTCTTGAAAAGCTTTAATGGGAAAGCCAAAGAAAGAAAATATAAATAAAGGAAACGCGACGAAACGTCAGGAAAAATCCATAAGAAAATTTATGGATGCGGCCCACCCGTCGTCTTTGGGCGATCGCTGGATACAAAGGACTAAACCCCCAGCTCCTAAATTTTGGTCAGGAAGCAAATAATAATCAAAATGACGATAATGAAACACAAAACTGCCCTCTAGAAACAATAATGACTAAAAAGACTTATTGCAAAAGCTCCTGGAGATAAGAAGCACTTGGGCCCTGGGGGGGCTCTTACTCGGTGCGTGGGGGCTGGGGGCTGGCGGNTTTTGGGGGTTCAGTGGGGTGGGAGCCTGCGGTCCCCTGCGGTACCCTGTGCCGTGGGGTATCCCTCAACCTACCGAGCCTCCTGGTGCCCAGGGGCTGTCCCTCCCGGTGGCCACGGCTGAAATAGGGATCAGGATTTTTCCTTCTGCCTTTCTCCCCGAGGATGGCTGTTTTTGGGGGGGCCACCTGGGGTAGCCCCAGGCTCCCTGGGGACAAGAGGGGTTGCAGGGTTAGGCTGGCCAGGCTGCACGGAGCCCAGGAGGGATGGGCAGGGGGACCACATCCTCGGGGTGACGTGGTTGAGGGAGAGAGCCCAGCGGCGGGGTCTGCAGTGCTGAGGTGGCACCCCCCGGCCGAGTCCCCTCCGGTGCCGGTGGCCGGCCAGCGAGCTCGGTGGCTGCTGGGCACTGCCGTCCCCGGGGCAGGGTGCCGAGGAAGACCGTTTTGGAGAGGTGGCAACGGGCTGTCTTCATGTGCGTGGAGCGGCCAAGGGGTCCCGGGTGAGGGGTGGGCTGCAGGGCCACCACAATCCCAGGGGACAACCAGGCTCTGCTGGGACAGCCGGACCCACCGCCGGGCACAGTGCGGGGTTCCTCGACGATCCCTCCTGCCGGGCATGGGGGGGTCCCGGCAGGAGCCAGCCAAAGCGTTGGGACAGGATGAGCGTGGAGACGATGGAAAGACAGACGGACAGGGCTGCGGATGGAGACTCTGCAGCCGAAACGGCGGCTGCTTCTTCTTGGCTTCTGGGTTTCTAGTTAAAAAGGCGGAGGGGAGGAGACGGGGCAGGCCTGCGCCCCAGCCCGCTCTGCGTGTGGCTCCCCGCGCTGCCAGGCTGCCCGGGCTGGAGCCTCCTCCAGTCTCTGAACCAGCCGGGTCCGAGCATCACCCGACCCCACCGCCTGCCCCCCCAAAATCCGAGGCCGTCGCTCTTGTCCGTGTCCCACCGTGGCGAGGAGCAAGGTCCCCTAGATGTGTCTCTCCGCTGGCGCTGGCAGGGAGAAGGGCAGCTCTCCGGAGGGCTTTGGTAGCTCAGGTTGTACATCCAGATGTCGGTTAGCAGGTGAAGTCCTCAAAGGTGCCCCGGGCCGGGTGGTGAGGTAGGATGTTGGCTGCGTACGTCATGCCGGCCGGGTGGCCCCGTATGCTTTCGCAGGGATTCTGTGGGGCAGAGAGGACGGGCGGGACGCTGCCCTCACCGTTTTCCCCCAACCCCCAGCAAAGAGTGAGTCCTGACTCCCCGAGGGGTCTCTACCCGCTCCCTCTGCTCCTTTCCCCAGGGGTGGTCCCCAAAACGGTGGCCCTCCCGCCACACGTCTGGGACAAGGGCAGCTCCCGTGGGGACGCCCGGCACTCACGTGGCGTTTCACGTCGTCCATGCTCAGCGCGACACCCTTGTCCGTGTTGTTCCTCTTGTGGTTCTTGCGGCACTTGCCCCGCCGGCACAGCCGGTGCTTTATCACCTGCCGGAGCCAGGTCTTGGTTACCGTGTCCCCCACGAGTGTTTTCGGTGCTCCAGGAGGACCTGGGCCCCCCGGCAGCTGAGGGAGGGCAGGGACACTCACCTCGTAGGCGTAGTCGAAGAGCTCCAGAACCGTGAGGATGCTGGCCCCGATGAACAGCCCCATCTGCCCTCCGATGTCACCTGCAGAGGAGAGGGAAGCCATCAGGGTGGCCTGAACCCGGTGCAGAGAAAGGGCAGAACTCATCACTGCTGTGACCGGTGCCTGGCCGAGGCTCATGGGACGGACACCAGACCACCTTTTTTGGGGGATGCTGGCTGGCTGCTGCCGCAGAGCCCCCCCGGCACAGCCCCCGACACTCACCCAGCAAACCAGCCACCTCGTACGCCTTCTTCTGCTCGATGGTCTCGTAGTTCAGGGCTTCGAAGAAGATATCCAGCACCAGGATGTTCTCCCTGTGCGGGACACAAGCGGCGTCAGGCTGAGGTTTGGGATGGAGGGACCAGGTGCCGCCCCACTGCCGCGGCCGCAGCGCCTTACCCGATGTACTGCTCCGATTTGTTGTACTTCTTGGCCAGGTACTTGGCAGAGGCCTTGCTGGGGATCTTCACCATGGAGAGCTCTTTGCCGTAGCGGGTGACGTTGCAGGGCATCTCGCAGACACAGTACTCGTTGTCCTTCTCCACCAGGAAATCTGGGCAAGGAAGAGAGGGAAGAGGTGGAGAGAGAGGGAGATGAGGAGATCATAGAATCATCCAGGCCAGNTGGCCTCCACTGGCCCCATCCCACCAGGTCCCTGTCCTTTCTGTGCTGAGGGCTCCAGAGCCGGACACAGGACTCCAGGTGGGGTTTCAGGAGCACAGAGCAAAGTGGCAAAAGCCCAACACCCCCCTTCCCCCCGGTGCACTCCCAAGGGCCGGGCATCCTCACCCAGAGCCGGGTCTGCGCACTCCTTGTACTGCTCCGGGGTGCAATATGGGGCGTCACCTGGGGGAGAGAGAAAGGGATTATTGGGGGTGGGATGGGAAGGGAGGGCTGAGGGCGGCGGGGGGCAGAGGCTGAGCGCGGCGGGGGTCTCACCGGGCATGTGGACCATGCGGCAGTTGCAGTTCTCCACCAGGTAGCGTGTCTCGCAGTCGATGCGGCAGGCCGTGATGCTGTAGGTGTCGTAAAACTCCGAGTCGCCCCCCGCAGCCTTGCAGTCCCCCCAGGGAGGGGGCAGGTAAATGAGCTGGGAGGGGGCAGAAGCCAGGAGTGAGGGGAGAAGCCCCCCCCCAAGAGCAGTGGGGGGCAGACACCCTCGCTGCATCGGTCCCCATCCGAGGTGGGGACAGGAGGGAGGGCTGGTGTCCCACAGCAGGGCTGGAGGGAGCACCCCAGACCTGCCAACCAACCCCCCCGGTCTCCCTACCCGCTGCTCCTGGCAGGACACGAAGGTCTGGAAGCCGGGAGCCACCCCGAAGCCCAGCTGGTCGATCAGGGGGGGCTCGTCCTGGCTGTGGATCTGCACCTTGATCCCGGCTTCAAACGAGGTCTCGTCTGTGGCGGAGAGAGAAGCTGGGGGTGAGCATGGGGTGGTGGCCACCGAGCCCTGCTGCAAGAGGGACCAAAACTTCTCCTGCCTCTCACCCTTCCCCTGGGCAAACCCCTTCGCTCACGTGTCCATCCCTTCGTCCATCTCTTTGCTACACCATGTCCTTGTCATCCCCCACCATCCCTGACCCTCCAGCACCCAGGGAAAGCGGCAGGGAAAGCGTTTGCCTCTATTTATAAACAAGTGATGGAGGCTTGACTAAACCGGTGGGGAGTTGCCATGGCGAGGAGGAAAAAAGGAAAGAAAAGGACCTGAAGTGAGAAGAAGTGGAAGGAGGGAACAGGAGGGAGCCTGAGGGATGTGGACCTTTGGGGAGGAGAGCTGGGAAGGTGCTGAGAATCATAGAATCATGGAATGGTCAGAGTTGGAAGGGACCTTCAAGGTCATCCAGTTCCACCCCCCCTGCCATGGGCAGGGACACCTCCCACCAGCCCAGGTTGCTCCAAGCCCCATCCAGCCTGGCCTTGAACCCCTCCAGGGATGGGGCAGCCACAGCTTCTCTGGGAAACCCAAGCCAGGGCCTCACCACCCTCACACCAAGGAAGTTCTTCCTAAGATCTCATCTAAATCTCCCCTCTCCCAATTTAAAACCATTCCCCCTTGTCCTGTCCCTCCACTCCCTGACCAAGAGTCCTCTCCAGCTCTCCTGGAGCTCCCTTCAGATCCTGGAAGGCTGCTCCAAGGTCTCCCTGGAGCCTTCTCTTCTCCAACTCAACAGCCCCAGCTCTCTCAGCCTGAGAAGCACCTTCCCAGGAGCTGCTGGTGACCGAGGGGACCTGCTGGCAGAGCCTCTGGGGCAGTGGGTTACCTGTTTCCCCCCAGACTGGCAGGTACTCGTCCTGCTGGATGTCCAGCATGATCTCCAGCCCGTTGCCGGTGCCCCCCTTCATGGTGATGAGCCGGGGCTTCCCGTCCTGCCCGGCGTTGAAGGTGTAGCACTTCCCGTAGCGGGTGAAGACCTGCGGGAGAAGACACTGGGCTGAGGCTGGGGCCCTTCTGTTGGCACCAAACTGCTGCTGGCACCATGGCA
Organism: Thinocorus orbignyianus; assembly: GCA_013400375.1. NCBI lineage: Eukaryota > Metazoa > Chordata > Aves > Ciconiiformes > Thinocoridae > Thinocorus > Thinocorus orbignyianus. The sequence goes on from VXBW01002240.1 coordinate 277,856, forward strand.
TGGAGCCAGGGTGGCATCACCAGCTGCCCCTGGCCCAGGGATAGGATGCCACCCGGGCTTCTGCCCTACGGGGTGTCTCTCGCTGCTGGAACTGCCCCAGGAGAGGAGGAGACATCCCACCAGGGCACAGGGATGGCACAGACACAGAGACTTTATGCAGATTTACAGCCCCACGGCAGCCCCGGCTCCCCGAGATGGTGGCACTCATCCCTACGTCTGCCTCCTCCGAGCCCTCCTCTGTCCCTGCAGAGGATGGAGCTGAGATGGGATCCTGACCCCATCCCCGTCCCTCCTCGGCTGTTCCAGGGCCGCTGAGCTGCTGCCAGCCCAGGCAAGGGGGACATCAGGGCCAGGGCAGGCTGCACGGGTGATGGTGACACCGGGACGGAGGTGCCAGCATCCCTGGGGGCTGCTCCCCGTGTGCCACCAGCGGGTCTCCCAACGGGTGCCATCCCCATCTCCAGCGAGATGCCCGGGTGCCGGCGGAGGGGGCTGGAATATCAGCCCGTCCCTGAGCGAGCTGGCAAGGACGGCGTCCCCCAGCGTGCCTGATCCCACGGGATGCTCATCCGGAGCTGCTCCCCGTGCCCTGGCCACCCTGGGGCTACTCACCGCCGCGAAGTCGCTGGGGCCGCACTCCTGGCCCCGGTAGCTGCAGCTCAGCAGCATGTCCTCCAGCTGGTGGCACGTGCGGTTAAAAAACCCGTACAGATTGAGGGGCTCGTCCTCGTCCCCGGGGCCGGGATGAGCCGGGGGGAAGCCCAGCTCCATCCCGGGCTCGTAGTCCACCAGGGGGGCCAGGTAGAGCAGGTCCTGGTGGCTGAGCTGGGAGACCCGCACCCGGTTGATGTTGCAGAAGGTGACGGCTGGGAAGGTCATCTCAGGGCTGTCCTCCTCGCTGAGCAGCGTGACGTGGTGGTACTCCAGGTAGTAGACGATGCGGTCAGCCACCTGGTAGAGGAAGACGGAGAGGGAGAGGAGGAAGGCCAGCGCCCAGAGAGCCTGCCGGGCACCCAGGCTGCCCTCCACGAAGATGTGGCTCAGCCCGTGCAGGGTGCAGCTGCTGGCAAAGGCCACAAAATCCGTGGCTGCTCCTGCGTCCTCTTCCTCCTCTTCCTCCTCCTGGCCGTACAGGAACTCATCTGCTCCATCCTCTCCCCTCTCGGTGGCTGCGGCGTCTCTTGGTCCTTCCTCGCTGGAGAAAGAGATGGTGCAGAATATCTGGAGAGGCATGGTCCTGCGTGGAGGTCCCAGCTCCGGTGTGGGGGTCCCAGCCCCTGCCCTGGCACAGCCTGGGGGGCTTGGGTAGCGGGTGGGTTCCTCTGGGTCTGGGGGACAGCGAGGAAGTAGGAAGGGACAAGTTCCGAGGAGAGAAAGAGAGAAGGGAAAAGAAGAGAGAGGCGAGCGGGAGCGCGGGAGAGGAGCAGAGGGATGCTTGGAGGGGACGGAGTGAGGAGGGTATATCGGGAGCAGGGAGGAGGAGGAGAGGAGAGGAGGAGCGAGGGGCGGTTCTGTGGGCTCCCCGGGTCCCCCGGGAACGGCCAACAGTGGCTGCAGGTCGGAGCAGAGACATCGCCAGCTCCAGAAGCACTGGAGAAGCACTGGATGCCTTGGGAGCTCCCGCTGCTGCCGGGGTTCCTGGGGGGCTGCCGGGGCTCCTGGGGGGCTGCCAGCTCCGGCGAAGGTGAGGGTGCTGGTTGTGTGCGTACCCGCACCGTGTCCTCCATCCTCATCCTCATCCTCACGGCGGGGAGCGCGGTGCTGGCAGCCTGAGCAGCTGCTCCGGCCAGGCCCTCCCTGCCGGCTGCCGGGCTGTTTCCGCAGCCGCCATATGCCGGGCTCTTCACCAGGGCAACCAGGAGCCGGAGGTTTTCCCAACATTCCTGGGACACCCCCCTGCTGCAGCACCTTGTGGTGTCCCCAAGTTCTCGTGGTGCTCATCCTGCACCCATCCCCGCAGGTTCATCTCCTCATGCTGGGTCAGCGGCAAAGGTGATGTCCGGAGCGGTGCGAGGTCCATCCTCATCCTCCTCCAAACCAGGTTTTGACAGGATTTGGGCACCGCCAGGGTGACTCCCGCTGCCAACCCCAGCCAGCCCGCAGCGTGTCACCTTGTTCTTCCATCCCCGAAGCCACCGCTTCCCCTGGGGACGATGTCTGGGGATCGTGCTGCTGAATTGGGGCTGGGGGGTCCCCGTGGAGGCAGCCCCGGCGTGGGGCGGTGGGATGGAGCCGGTGGCCGGGTGGGAACGGGGAGCAGCGGCGTCTCCTCCCTGCAGCCCTGCGGCAGCACGGCCCCTTCTTGCGGTTTGATTTCTTTTTCCCTGCACTCAGCACTTGGTAAAAGCATCCGATGTGACCACAGAGCAATCTCCAGCCCCATCCCGGCACCGCAGCCGCCCGGGGGAAGGGGAGCATCTCCATATGGTGCCTCTTCCACGCCCCAGAGCGAGTTGGGAGGTTCTGGTGGGTGCCCAGCCGTGAGGAGCCTGCCCCCAGCCCACTGGCTCGGCTGCTCAGCCTCCTTCCCTGCACGTGCCATGGGACCCCTGCTCCAGGAGCACATCCCAGCCGGTGGACACAGGAACCACCGAGCAAACACAAGCAGGAGACTTGTACAAATGTGAGCAAAGTTATCCGCTCTTCCCAAGGAAGGGATGCTGGGGTGACGGGCAGGGGATCCTCACCAGGGCCATCTCAGCCAAGACGATGCCCAAGGGGATGTCCTGGGGCTCCCCAAGCTCAATATTCCTGAAGGACCCTTATGCAAGAGGGACGCTGGCGGTTGGCACAAAGCTGGGGACACCCTCAGCACCCAGGAGAAAGGGTGGGTGACCTTGGGGACGAGCGCCAGCACCACGGGGTGAAATTTCATCAAGCTGAGAGCAAGGCTGCGCCTTCTGGGAGCAGCCCAGAGCCTGAGCTGGGAAACCCATCCTGGGAAACAGGAGCGGGGAGGCGGATGGGTGTCTGGGAGCCACCGTGCCGTGGGGATGAGGTCACCTTTGCCATTGATGAAGGCAGGGGCTGGGCTGTAAAGGCATGGGGGCTTCACCTGGGAGGAGGCTCAGCCCTGTGGGAGCAAACTGGGAGCAAACTGGGGGCAAACTGGGCTCGTCACACACAGAGGATGCTTTTGGCAGGGAGCTGGCGGGTACGAACTGGCCGGGATTCCTGGGGATGGGAATTGTGGCGTTCCCCAGCTCTGGGACAGCGCCTGTAGGAGGGAGAGGGGAGGAAGGGGAAGGGAGGAGGAGGCTGAAGGAGGTTTGTGTGACCCTGGCAGGGCACCAGGAGGTGAGCAAGGCCCTGGGGGACAGTCCCCTCTGGAGCAAACCAGGGGCAGATCTGATCCCAGAGCACCAGGAGGTTTCATGTGTCTTCTTGGGAGTGATTGGATCGGGGAGAGGGGAGATGCTGTAATGAAAACCCTCCATCAGCTTGCGGAGGGCTCGGGGACCAGCTCCTGGCAGCAGCGAGGACGAGGACGAGGACGAGGACGAGCACTGCCCCGGCTCCGGTTACCACCACCCGTCCCAGCGCCGACACTTGAGCTGTGGTGAAGGTGACCGGGGACAGTCACGGCCAGGAGGGCACGGTGGTGGCACCAGCACGTGGGGGATCAGGTCCTGACCCCGGCACTGGGGACAAACGGTGGCCGCGTCCCCAGGCCGCAGGCAGGGCTGGGCGCTGTCCTGGTTTGTCGCAAGTTTTTTTGGGAGATTCTGGAGGAGTCTCTGGGCTCGTTCCAGCTCCTCCCTCGCCGGGAGTTATTTTTACCCTCTCTCAGGTAAAGCTTTGGCGGGGGAGAGGGACGGGGGATGCTATAATTAGCCCTGACATCAGCCCCCGTGGCGGCGCGTGCTCGGGATGATGCCACCGAGCCCTGACCCGCTGCTGTGGTCCAGGGATGCTCCGTGCCCTCCCTCGCCGCAGCCAGGGATGCGGGATGCTGGAAGGATCCTGCTTTTTTTCCCCTTGGCTCCGGGACAGAGTTTGGGCACCGTCCCGGGGCGGTTCGGCCCCTCTCGCTGCCCTGGAGCTCCTCAGGGATCGGGGAAAGGAGGTTTCCCCGGAGCAGGGGAGCACGGAGGCGGCGGGGCTGGGGAGGGGGGGAAGCAGGAATGGGATTTGACGGCAGCAGCAGCACATTTCACAGCCTGTCACGCTTTAATGGCAGAGGAGATCAAAGCCGGGATGGAGTTATTCATAGAGATAAACCAATCCCTGAGGAGGCGAGGAGAAAACAACACGGAAAGCTCTGTTATCCCGGGCCTGCGAGCGCAGCCCGGCCCTGGGGAGGCTGGAAGCGCTTGGGCAGCTGGAATCAATGGGTTCTGTACCCGGGTCAGGACGGGCTGAGCCGGGGCTGAGCCACCCCTGCAGGTCCGAGCTGCTGGTGGAAGAGGGATGAGATGGGGTGCAGCTGGGAGGCAGGATTTGGGGGATGGATATCTGGAGGGGCAGCTGGCGTGGGAGAGGAGGAAAACAAGCTCTGTGGCGTGGCTTGGTCCGTGCCAGTGCTCTGCACCTCCCGGAGCTGCCAAGACGATGGTGGTGGCACCTGCAGCCGCCTCCATGGATGCTCGGGGCAGGATGAGCCGCTTTGGGACGGCTCCAGAGTTGCAGATCCCATCCCTGACCCCGCTGAGGCAGCCGAGCAAGGTGGGATTGCCCGGGATCTCTGCCGGGACTAATCCTGCCACCCCTTATCAGATGCTGCCACCTTGCCTCCGCTGGCTCCGCCAGCCAAGCCGGGTGCAGCTTGTGTTATCCGGCCCTTTATCCCCCAGATTAGGCGCTTCACAGTGGATTAGCATGTCACATTCTAATGCAGAAAAATTGATGATTAAAAAGGAAGGGCTTTTTTTCCCCTCCGTATTATTCCCCACCTCCGCCTCCTCTCCACCCCATCCCCGCGGGCAGCCCCAGCCGTGGGGACAGCGATGCTGCGGCGCCAGGCGATGGGGGATGGGAAGCCAAAGGTCCCATCCTGTCCCGTGACAGGGCACCGGGTGCTCCGGGTCCCCGTGCCATCCTGCCCCGGGTTAGTGGAGGCAGAAGCAGCATCTGCAGTGCAGGACTCTAATCAAAAGCCCATCAGGGTGAGCAATGCGCTGAGTGGACTTCATCACGGATCCGGGGCCTCCCTGCCTCCCCTTCTTCCCTAGGATTTCATCTCAGACGAGCCTTATCTCCTCTCCAAACGCTTCCATTTAAACGCCATTAATCTTTCAAAGCTTCCCCGAGCCGGCTCTGCCGAGCGTTTCCCAGCCAGCCCAGCCGGGCACAGAGGTCACCCGCACCCCGACGGCTCGGGGTCCCCGCGGGGGCTCGGCCAGGAATTCCCGCAGCTCCAGAGTGCATTCCCTGAGGCCGGGGCCTTGGATGTGCATCCCTTGCGACGGCTCCCGCAGCCACCTTATCCTTCTCGTCGGGGAGCTCTTTACACCCCTATAATTGGAAGAGTTTTCAAGGCTGAGATCTTCCCAGGTGATTTCCCTACTGGCCGTGTCCCCTTGTGCCATGGGAGGGGGTCAGCGGGGCTGTGCTGGCATCTGGGATGCGGAGGATGCTCCCGAGGTGACGCTAATTCCCAGGCGGCTGGGATTATCCTGTGTGGACACTTATGCCAGTGATTTTTTTTTCCCCGTGTTTCCTGCCGGGCACGAATTACCCCGTAAGCAGGTTGCAATTTTTTCCGACATCCTTCAGCAGGGCTCAGGCGAGCAGATCCAAGCTGACGGTTTTATTGGCGGCTGGGGAGGGGGACACGGGGCAGGAATCGTGTTCCTGTCGGCTTTTCGCGCCGCGTTCCGCTCGGCTCTGCCTCTGCGCCCAGCACGGTTTTCAAATCTAATCTAATCCAAGCAGGGCGGATCCGTGTGGCTGCTCTTGCCGGGAGAAAAGGCCTTAAAATCCCCAATAAATCAGAGGGAGAGCGGGGAGCTCCCCATCCATGGCCTGGAGGAGGATGCACCGAAGCCTCCACGCAGCACTTCCAAAAAAAATGATGAAAACTCCCCAAAAAAATAAAGAAAGGGTTATAATATCCAAGTGTTGGGGCTTGTATAAATAAATAAGAGCCTGAGGTGGTGAGGAGCTCCTTGAGCCGTGGTTGTTTCGGGAATTGCAGTGATGCCTGCTGCGGAGAGAGCCCCGGCTCCGGCCAAGCTCTCTGCAGGCGGTAAAACAAAGGCATCTATAAAAAGCCGGATAAATTAAAACCCAGGAGAAAGGGCCGTGGGACAGTTGATTTCCTGGATCTCCCCGCAGGGATCTCTGCCTCCTGCGTGGCTCCAGGTGCTCGGGGGGGACCTGCCCCTCTCTGCCCCGGCATCTCCCCACTTCAGATCCGGAGGGGAGGGAGGGAAAGTGGGACCAGGAGCTTTCCTGAGCAGGTTCTTTGAAACACCCTTGACAGAGACGCCGTGCGCCTCAGGATAAAGACCAAAGGGGAACGATTTGGAAAATTCCCACATTCCAGCAGTCCAGGGCTGCATTCCCAGCCTGCGGATCCCTCAGGGATGGCATCCGTGGGGCGCACGTGCCCAGGGTACCCCGTCTGCAGCTGTGACATCCTCGCCTCCACTGCGGCTGGACAGCACCCAAAAGCCTCCTCGTCTCTTCCAGCAGCCCCAGATGCCATTAAAGCTTATTAATAATAATTAATAATTCATTCCTTAACGATCCTTTATGTGCAAAGGCAGAGCAAGAGGAGCAGGAATGGCCTGAGGTGCATCGGAGCTGCTCCAAACTCGGGGTGCTCTCACCAGGTCTGGGCATGCTGCTGGGGCTGGGCCCTGGGCAGGGACACCTCCCACCAGCCCAGGTTGCTCCAAGCCCCATCCAGCCTGGACTTGGACCCCTCCAGGGATGGGGCAGCCACAGCTTCTCTGGGAAACCTGGGCCAGGCTCTCACCACCCTCACACCAAAGAAGTTCTTCCCCACGTCTCGCAGAATCCCAGGATGAGATGGGATTGGAAGAGACCTCTGGAGATCATCTAGTCCATCAAGTCATCTCCTCATCCCATGGCTCCTCTCCCTCATCAGGAGTCCCTTCCAAGCTTTCCTGGAAGAGAAGGCTCCAGGGAGACCTTAGAGGTCTCTTCAGGGGGCTTTTAGGGACTGGAAGGGGCTCTAAGGTTTCCTCTGAGCCTCCTCTTCTCCAGGTTGAACCCCCCAACTCTCCACCAGCTCCGCGTCCATGGAATGTTGGTGGTGGACCCAGAGCTGGAGGCAGCACTGGGTGGTCTGGGAGCAGAGGGGCAGAATCCCACCCCCCTCCCCTGGCCCTTCTCCCTCCTCTCCTCGACACCTGCAGGGGCTGGGGGGAGCGATGCTCTTCAGTGCTTGGAGGACGGAGGCACTAAATGATTCCCTCTCTCCACGGCAGAGCCGCTAACGAAGCGGCTGTGAGGCACCGGCACGCATCAACCCCCCACCGGGTCGGGTCCTCTGCCAACATACGTCCTCAACCTCCTCATTCCTGACCCTCTTCCGCACCAGCTTGGACAAGAGAGGTGGATGGTGGGCTTGGTGGGCTTGGTCCCACCCAGCCACAGCGCCGAGGTTGCCCCCGTGGAACAAGCACCAAGTGTTCCTCACAGCAGAGATGTCATCCCCGTGTGAGCATCCATGTGGGGTGGAAAAGTCACGGGCGGCCAAGGGATCCCCAAATCCTCCTGCCTGCTGGGTTTGGAAGAGCTGGGATGAACCTGGGGGAAGGAGGCAGCCAAGGAGCAACGCTCGCCGGCATCTCCTGCTCCAGCACCCAAGGGCAAAACGCCTCGCAGCCACTTTCTGGATGATTTGCTTCCAGCAAAACACCGTGATGCTCGAAAGTCTCCAAGCTGCAGAGGAGCTGACGGAGTCGGGGTGATCCCAACCCGCTGTGCTTCCCGGGAGAACCCAGCCAACGGCTCCGGTCCCATCTGTGGCCGCCGCCGCTCACGCCCGGCTGCTCCTCTGCTCCATCACCTCCGATTACTTTGCACCAGGCAGCCCACATCCCGCTGGGTTTGCTCCGTTTGTTTGCCAAAACGGAGCCACCTCTGGGGTCAAATGATGCTGCTGTTCCACAGCCGGAGCTGGGGGTGAGCCTGGACCTGGGGGGGACTCCGGAGCTGAGTGGGCTCCGCTGGGAAAGGTACCAGGCCGGCGGTTTCAAACACTTATGAGTTATTTAGGAGCCCCTGCTCCGCTGGAAAAAAGTGATTTACATAAATCACTGGAATGTGTGACAGAATTTGTTAAGGCGCCGGCTCCAGCGGGCACCGGCCCCGAGAGCGGGGGGACAGCGATATCCGGGGCTGGGGGCGTCCCTGCCACCCCGAGTTGTTTTTCCGGAGCCGGATGGGCCCGGGAGGTTTGTTTATTCGCTGGCTGAAGCTCCAGGAAATATCTGGGTATCAGCAATCCCTGCGCCCGCTCTCTCCAGCTGTGCTGGAGATGCTTTTCACTCCAGCTCTATGATTATCCACTACGGCTGCGCCGTGGGGGAGCTCCGCTCGCCGGGGGGGTCCCGGGCTTGTGACTGCCACAGCTCCAGGGAGACCACGGGGAGCCGTGGGACGGACCCCCGGGACCCCCAGCGAGGTGTGGGGAGCCGTGGGGCGGAGGGTGAGGGCAGAGCAGGGAGACCCACAGCATCCCATGGTTGGGCACCCCGAAATCAGCCCCACTGCACCCCTCCCTCTGAGATCCCACGGGCAGCAGGGGACACCCCAGCACCCACCCACCCGTGGGGGCAAAGTTTTGGTGATGCCAGGGATATTTGCAGGGGGAAAAGCCATCGTGTGGCTGAGGTGGCAGGAGG
>VXBW01002245.1:3754-65577 GCA_013400375.1 Thinocorus orbignyianus
TCTTTGCGTCCCTCCATCCATTCCAGGCATGTCTTCTCCTGGGGATATCCGTATGTCCATCCATCCAACCCTCCCTCCTGGGGAGCACTAGCACCATCCCTGTGTCCATGCTTCCTGGGGATGTTCCTCCATCCCTCTTTCCTGGAGACCACCAGCACTGTCCCCAAATCCCTCCATCCTTCCCCAGGAATGTCCCTACATCCCTTTTGGGGAGCACCATCACCGGTCCCGATGTCCCTCCGTCTCTCCTGGAGTTGGAGCTGGTGGCTGATACCGGTATCACTCCTTTTTTATCTCCGAGTGCCAACTTGAAAGCGAGTGTGTGTGCTGAGAAGCTGCTGAAACTTTGGGAATAAGCACAGGAAATAGCAGCACTGTGGGCTGCCTGGTACCGCTGCGGGAATGACTTTCTTCTGGGTTCAAGTGGGAAATGTGTGGGGCTGGGGGAGGAGTCCGGCTGCAGGGAAAATAACTGTTTTCAGCTGTTTGTTGTACGTGGCTCTTGTGAAAAAGGGTTTAAGGACCCCCACGTGTTCTTGAAGAGGGGCAGCAGTTAGGAAGAGGCACGGATTTGGGAGGGAAAAATGCAGGCTAAAAATACGTTGTTTTTCTGTAGGTTTTCATGTGCAGCCAGACCTCCCGCGGTGCTTAAACAGGGTGGAAAAGAGCTCTTGGAGGTGCGCGGGTTTGCTGAGCTGATTGCACAGACCGGCTGACTTCGATCCTCAGGAGTTTCTGAAAAAAACCCAAACATAATGTTGTAGAGGATGGACCCTGGAGAAGGGAGCAGGGGGTGGTGGTTGGTGTTTATCTGTGGTGGAGCCAGGAGGAGCGATGGGGGCGATTGCACCAACATGGGAAGGGTGTGCTGGGGAACCGGCAGTGTGCTGAGTTCCTCTGACCTCAGCAGCCTCTGATACCGTCTCCAGCGGGTTTCGTTAGAGGAAATAGTTTCTTTAGACTTCTCCTTGAGGTTTTATTGTTGTTATTGTTGTTGTAACTGCTTGTTTCTGTTATTTCCCCCCTTCACTCCCCCCGGTCTATCTAGATGCTGTCTTCAAAACACACTTCCTTTGTTTATGGGCGGCAGTATCTGCTTTGGTTGCTCCTGCCCATCTCTGCGCTTCCCTTCCCTTCCCTCCTCTGGGAAATGGTGAGGAATAAAGCTGGAATTGGCTGAGGTGGAGGTCAGAGGGTGACTTGCCCATCCCAGTGCAGGGCTTGCCTCCCTGCCCCTCTCTGCAGTGTGGTTTGGGGTGCTTTGTCCCCTCATTAGGAACGGTAACGAGCACCCAAGGGACCAGCAGTGTCCAGGCCTGTTCATCCCAAGGAATGGCCTTATCCCCCTCTGCTTGAATGCTGTAGCAAGTGGTTTTTTTCCTATTTTATTTTGCTTCTGAGTATGAGATGGTATGACCAGTTGGTGTGTCCCACCCCCTCAGTTTTGGAGCAGAAAATACTCCCTATTTTGGTTACATTCATACTCTTCATCCCCAACCCCACCTCGGGAAGCCAGCGGTGGCACGGGCTGCGTATCGTGGGCTTCATGGGCTGCTGCTTTGGGCTTGTTTAAAAATGATGGTTGACTCTCTTTGTCTGACCCAATGATGACAAACGACAACATTCCTTTTTTTAAAGATGTAGTTTACAGGGATGGCACTAGGTAATGAACATGAGAGATGACTTCAGCAAAGCGAGGAGGCTTGCAATTAGAAGGAAATTTGTTATTTCCCCCGATTCTTTTCTTGCTCTAACTGTAGGACTCTCCAGCAGCAGCAGTGCCGGGTGATGGTTAGCCTGACGGGACTTGTTCAGGCTGGGTTTTATCCAGAAATCCCAGAGAAGGCAGGTGATCCAGCAGCGCAAATACAGCGGGTTTAAACCTTTTTCTCCCTTTTTTTGAGGAAGATACATGGCTGCAAGTCCCATGGCAGAACTGGCTTTGTTCGCTGGGTCAGCCCTGCTGGTGGAAGTGGTTGCTCATTAACTAATTCTTGTGATTTCTCATCACAAATGGTTGTAAATCACTCGAGTGGTGGGGACAGATACTGAAAACCTCAGCCATGGGTTTGCTGGGCAGGATCCCCCCTCCTGCCTGGGGCTTTTAAAAGGAAAAGAGGATTGTAAGGAAAGAGTAGAACTGTGCCCTTTTGGAGCATTAAAATCAGCTGAGAAACTGTCATGGATTGTGCTGGGTTTGGAAATAGTTTAACCTTTTCAAACTTCTGACTCTGGCAAAAAGAACCCCAAGCAGTGATTAGTTATCCTGAAACCGAAGTTTCATTAATTGTCACTTTGGTAACATTTTGGCTTTGCTGCTAAGGAAAACATCTCTGGATAGGTGAAGAACATTTAGCTGGTTACTAAAAACACCTGTTCCAATAAACTTTATCATAACCTGGGGTGGGGAGGATGCTAATGAAGCCGTGCATCCCTGAAGTGTGAGGTGTGTGGGTCGATTGCTGCTGTGTTGCTCAAGGGTCTGCTTGTTTTGTCCCCCGTGTTGGATGTCCCGATCCCCTTCAGCTGAAACACTCCCTCAGACAGTATTAAGATATTTCTTTGAGACAGAAAGAAAGAGTGGAGAAGAGCACAAGCCTCTCTGTATCCCTCTAGTTGGAAAACCTCATCGGAGCTTTTCTAACGGAGCAACAGCATTTGGGGTTTATGAAAATAGTGCAAAAATGCAGCTAACGGTACCCAGTGAAGACGAGCATCGTCTTCGTCATCTCTACGTTAGGCCAAGCCCAGCAACCGCTCAGTTCCTCCTCTCTGGAGGAAACAGCAACTGGGAAGGTGGAGTTTGCATCTACTTTTCTGAGTTAATCTCCTGGCGTTGTGTTTGCACCCATTTACTGTGGTTTTGCCTGGTCACAGGGTGTCTCGTGGGTGCGGCCGGTTCGGATGCTGTGACTCAGAGAGGTTTGAGAACGAGCCACTGGAGCTCATGGGGCAGGTTTTCTGAGGACAGCCTGGGAGACCCCCAGGCTTTGGATAAACTTAAAATTCAGGGTTGACTCCAAGACAGAAAGATCCAAACGTGAGCTCTTTTGATCTCCTTGAAGGTAGGAAGGCTCTACAGAAGGACCTGGACAGGTTGGATGGATGGGCCAAGCTCAGTTGTATGAGGTTCAGTAAGGCCAAGTCCCAGGTCCTGCATTTTGGTCACAACAACCCCCTGCAGCGCTACAGCCCTGGGGCAGAGTGGCTGGAGCTGCCCAGCAGAAAAGGACCTGGGAGTGCTGGTGGCCAGTCAGCTGAACATGAGCCAGCAGAGTGCCCAGGTGGCCAAGAAGGCCACCAGCATCCTGACCTGGATCAGGAACAGCGTGGGCAGCAGGAGCAGGAGGGTGATGGTGCCTCTGTCCTGGGCACTGGTGAGGCCTCCCCTCGAGGGCTGTGCTCAGTTCTGGGCCCCTCGCTACAAGAAGGACATTGAGGGGCTGGAGCGTGTCCAGAGGAGAGTCACCAAGCTGGGGAGGGGGCTGGAGAACAAGGCAGTGAGGAGAGGCTGAGGGAACTGGGCATGTTGAGTTTGGAGAAGAGGAGGCTGAGGGGAGACCTCCCTGCCCTCTGCAGCTGCCTGAAAGGAGGGTGTAGAGAGGTGGGTGTTGGCCTCTTCTCCCAAGGGAATAACGCCAGGACCAGAGGGAATGGTCTGAAGTTGCGACAGGGGAGGTTGAGATGAGATATGAGGAAGAATGACTTTTCTGCAAGAATGGTCAGGCGGTGGAAGGACCTGCCCAGGGAGGTGGTGGAGTCCCCATCCCTGGAGGTGTTTCAGAACCGTGTAGATGTGGCACTGCAGGGCATGCTCTGGTGGCTGAGATTGTAGGGAGGGGTTTGTGGTTTTGTGTACGGTTGGACTTGCTGATCTCAGAGGTCCTTTCCAACCATGAAGATTCTGTGATTTCTTTTAATGGTGCTTTGGGAAATAATGCTCGAAATTTGTCGCTCTCCTGTAAAGAAAACTCTGTCTTTACTGTTGCAAGCAGTGAATAACAATTTCTTTAAAACACAAACTGGAAGAAAATCAGTTTGGAGCAGTGCAGATACTTGATTTTTGAGTTGATAGTTTGCCATGCAAGGAATGAATTGGTGCGGGACTCGGTATGGCCCTTCCTGGCTCTGTAGGATTGCAATGATCATAGGTGGGATCTGCATTTACCCTTTTGTAAACTAGCAGCTCACCAGGTGAGCACTAGTTGATTTAATTTTGACTCTTAATATATTAAATATATTTTGGATTTGAAAAGACACATTCTGCTACCCTAAAGAACTCAGTGGAAGGGGTCCCAGATGCATTTGAGTTCTCCACATTCCCCATGTCCCCATGGTGGCACATCCTTGATGTGAAGAGAAGGCTCTGGGGAGACCTTTGAGCCCCTTCCAGTCCCTAAAGGAGCTCCAGAAAAGCTGGGGAGGGACTCTGGATCAGGGTGGAGAGCGATGGGACGAGGGGGAAGGGTTTGACACTGAAATAGGGGAGATTGAGCTGGGATCCGGGGAAGAACTTTGGTGTGTGAGGGGGGTGAGAGCCTGGTCCAGGTTGCCCAGAGGAGCTGTGGCTGCCCCATCCCTGGAGGGGTTCAAGGCCAGGCTGGATGGGGCTTGGAGCAACCTGGTGTGGTGGGAGGTGTCCCTGCCCAGGGCAGAGAGTGGCAGTAGGTGGGCTTTAAGGTCCTTTCCAGCCCAAACCATTCTGTGATTCTTTGTGAGCCCTTTGTGCCACCACGATGTTCCCTGCTGGTGGCCCAGCGGGATCTCCCAGCCCTGTTGCTGTGCAAATCTGCGAGATGGGCTTTTCTCAGAAAAACTTGTGTTTGGGAAGGCAGGCAAGGGCTGGGAGCAGAAACAAAGCACAGAGAAGAGCTATTTATCTTTTATTTCCCCTCTTATATATAGAAATCTAGCACTGCCCTTCCCCACTGCTGTCGAGAAGGGAGTTTTGGAATGTTGTTGGTGAAACACTGTGGAAGAGCACTGTGCCATGCAAATAAACGTACATTTTTGGGAAAAAGATAATCTAATATTGAATTAAAAAATGAGTAGATAAATGTGGTAAAGCCACATTTCCATCTGGCATGGAGCAGTTTCACACAAGTGGCGCAGTGTCAGTGCTTTGTGCAATAGGGATCTATTTGGAGAAAGGAAAAATAGAGACCAGAGTTTACGGGATCTTTCTCAAAACCCGGCAGAAGGGCGATGATTAAATCTGAGCAATATGTGTTGTGAAATAACTTCTTGCACCACTGCCAGCAGATGCCAGTGTGTTGGTGAAGGCTTGGCGGGCTCCAGAGGGTCATTCTGCCCCAATTCCAGGGCTTGTGCTGGGCTCCCTCGTCCCCAGGCTCTCCAGGCTCCCCACATCCTGGAGATTTCCAGGTTAACGTCCCCAGTCTCAAACTGGTGCTGAGTTTTGTTGAATCCCAAAGAAGAAAACAAAACATTTAGTGTTGTGGGTGCATGGGGGACCCGAGGGGTTGGCAGAGGCTGCTGAGATGTGGGCATTGAGGTGACAGTGACCTTCTGCTCATCCATCGTTCCACCAAACCCGTTCTCCTTTCTCGGGGCTGTTCATCCACCCACCGGGACCAGGAATCTGCTTGTTTTCCCAGTGGAGAGACTGGTCCTGGGTTGCTGGCAGGATTGAAGTGGTGCCTCCAACTCCACACAGCGCAGCCGGCAGCAACCTCCTGCTCTGTAATTAACGTCGACTCTTGAACGCCAAGTAATTGGGAGCAGTAATTGGATGGTAGCTTAAGTGCAGGAGCGTGGTTAAATACAACAAACAAGCTTGGAATTGTAATGTCAGCAGGTAAAACACGTGGGAAAGGGCAAATCCACATGGCAGCGGGTGCTCTCATGCTGCAAATATCTGTGAGCGAGGTCCCTGCTGGCTGCAGGTGAGCTTCAGAGCAAACCCAGAGAAACCAGAAGGTGCCGGGACAAGGTCCTCTCCTCTTCCCTGGGGGCTGAGGGGGACACACCATCCAGTAAGGAATAAGACAGTGAAGCTGAAAGAGGGGAGATGTAGATGAGGTCTGGGGAAGAACTTCTTTGGTGTGAGGGTGGTGAGGCACTGGAACAGGTTGCCCAGAGAAGCTGTGACTGCCCCATCCCTGGATGGGTTCAAGGCCAGGCTGGATGGGGCTTGGAGCAGCCTGGTCTGGCGGGAAGTGTCCCTGCCCAGGGCAGGGGGTGGGAATGGATAGGCTTTAAGGACAGTTCCAATCCAAACCGTTCTGAGTCTTCAGCATTTCTCGTGTGGAGTTATAATTCACTTCTCGCCAGTTTGAGGAGCTGAAATGAGCTCAGGCTGTTCTCTGTGTGTGCACCACCCTCCTAAACGGGAGACCAGCTCGTGACATCTGTTTCTGCCTTTTCTTTTCTTTCTTTTTCACTCTGAAACCACACTTCTTGCCGCTTTGAGGGCTGCCAAAACCAACCTGTTCTCTGCAGCTGGTGTGGCTTCTTTCTCCTCTCATTTACCCTCTCATTTACCCACCCAAACAGCTAACAGTTTACTCTGTGAGGAGGTGTCTTGGAGTAGAACCTTCCCTGAGACCTTTATATCCTTCAGGATATGAAGAGAACCTGAAGGAAGAACAAAGGAGGTGGTTTAAGGATATCTTTATCGGAGGAATAACGAACTGGTTTGGCAGGAGCCGCCCGGCCGGGGACCCTGGGTGAGCTCAGCGATGCTTTTTGTTCTCTTCACTCTTTTACCCTGGTGGCATCCAAAGGGTCTTCTCATGGCAGTTTTAGCCCGAACAATGATATCTCCGGAGCTTGCAGAAAAGAGGATTTGCTTGGCGTTTTATTCCCTTGTGCTGTATGAATGTGGGTTTCAGCAACATTGTTGTGTGGCTCTTGCTGTCAGCAGCCCGGTGAAAAGAGGAGCTCACTTGTCTGGTCCTCGCAGCCCTTTTGCAGCACAATTTTAGCTCGGGCTCCCCATTTAGTCTTCAGTACTGGGTGCTGGACAAGACCAGTAGGTTTCGAGTCCAAAATACCGAGGATAATAAGGTTTATTCTTCATTTTCTGGCGTTTTTAGTACTTGATAAGTACCCAAGCCACGCTGTGTCCCCATGAGTCCGCGGAACTTTCGGCTGGATGAAGCAGCGTTGGGCTCAGCGAGGCTTCAGCTGTGCATCAGGCGGTTGCACAACTGGGATTTAAATATAAAAAAGGGAAATATAAGCAAAGCTTCTCCAAAAAAACATGCAGTTATTCATACAGCCTCTGTATTGTTGGGGGTGTGTGTGCACACACACACACAGCACGCACTTTGAATAGAGTAAGGATTATTCTGAGACTGAACTTGCAAAATAAATACCGATGGGATGCTGAATTGTGTACACAAGAGCAGTGGCTCATCCAGAAAGCAGCACAAGCCTCAGCTGTGCTTTATTTTAACAGGGAGATACTCAAACCAGCCACTTTCCATTTTCTGCGGAGGTTTTCTCCCTGCTAAAGGCAATATTTTCGCCTCGCGCGGCTCTTCATTCCTTTTAAAATGCTCTTTACAAAGTTGTGAGCTGTTTGCTGCTGCCTTCTCAGCTGGAGCTTCTCAGCATGTCGTGTGTGTGTCGGCACTGGTGGGAGCAGAGAAAACTGGTTTACAGCTTCAAGGTGATGCCCTGGTTCTCTCATTAATGCCTCGGGAGGATGTTAAGCTTCTCCTCGGTGGGGTGTTTAATGCAGAATGGAAAGGTTGAGAGGTGGGATTTGGCTGGGAAGGGAAATGTGGGGAGAAGGTAGGATGGGATTGGTGGGGTTCTGGGGGGCAGAGCAGCTCTAGTGTGGCTGGATGGGAGGGTGGGAGAGATCTTTGTGGTGCGTCTTGTCCATCAGGAACGTCCGGGCTCCTGGGTTGGAGCGGTGTTTGGATCAACAGAGCAAAACGTGGCTGGAGAGGAAGGCGCTGGGTTTGTGATTTAGAAATCCAAGGGCCAAGTGGGAGCACCGGTGTGAGACTCAGCACCACCACTGACCTCCTGGTGGGATGGGTGGCAAAGGTGGGGAGCTGAAGAAGTGAAAAACACCTCTCGAGGGCTGCTCAAACGTGGCTGGGGCTGGTTCAGAGAAACCAAAACCTGAAAAACCCTTCCTGTCCTAGCCCGGCGAGTGCAGAGGGGAAGGCAGCGAGTGAAAAGACCAGCAAACAGCTTGAATAACGTGGGTGTGGGTGTGTTTCTGCTCCCCACCCTGCAGGTACTGAGGGTGAGCACAGCTTCCTTTTCCTTTCAGTACTTTGAAGAAAACAGCGTTTGTGCACGTTTCCTCCCAGAGCCGAGCCCGTCAGCGGGAGGCAGGGTGCTGCAGGGACCAGCGAGGATGGGGACTGGCAAAAAAACCCCCAACCCTCTCAAACACCAGGCCATCTTCCTTCCCATTTTGCAAATCGATGCTCTCCCTTCTCCCCAAGCCAATATTTAATATCCTGCTCACTATTTGCTGTCGCTGATAAGAGGGGCTGCCCGCTGGAGCTCAGCTGCCGTGTCCTGGTGAGCTATTAGCGCGTTAGGATAGGGGTCTGATGTGGTAATTCAGAGCAGGAGCGAGTGCAGACCCCCCGTGGGACCCCTCTATAATGGCTCCGTGGGGCAGCAGAAGGTGTCAGGGTAATTATTTCGGTCCAGCAGCAGAAGTGGTGGCAATAAAGTGCTCGCTGGGTATTTGCTCTCCCAGAGGATCAAAGGGATTCCCGACAGCTGAGCCACCGAAATGAAGTGTGCCCTTGTCCACCTTTCACCAAGCTATCGAGAAGAGATGTACCAAAATAACCAGGTTGGGCATCGAAATAGGATCCCTCTCTCCCCTGGGTCAATATTGAGATTATTGCCTGAAATGACCACGCATTTATTTACTTTTTTTTGCTGCAAACTGTGAATAGCTGCGCTCCCCTCACGCTCTCCTGCTTCAGGCAGCCTGCCAGGGGTTTCTCAGTGCTGGAGTCACCTCCTGCTTAAATCCTGCTGAAGAAGCAGGTGATTATTTAATGAAAATCACCTTTCCAAGCTGTGCCCGAGGGCACCTGCTTAAAGCATCCGAAAAGTCAGGTCGTGTCTTCTCCCCGTTGGCAGCACAAGCGCAGCCAAGAGAGGGAAAAGCCGGCGGTTTGGATTCACAGCCGACTCTAGTGAAAATGGTTGTTTGTAAATGTGTTGCATGAGATGTGTCAATGGATGTAATTAAGGAATGAAGACGGCTGCACACCCCTAATTAAGGGGATTAAAAACTAAAGCTGCCTGATTTCACTGCTGGGTGGAAAAAAAAAACCCAAACAGACAGGCTGGTGGAAAGGGCTGGGAGGCCAAGTCTCTGGTAGGGGGGAGGTGGTGCTTCTGCTGCCACGTCAGGTACCGAAAGGAGCAGCTCTGGAGAGGGTGATGGGATGGAGCTGCTCTGTAATTTGTGTGTTAATTGGCTGCTGAGCACAGAAGCAGCTGTGTAATTGCTGCTTCATGCTCCCTTCCATTCAGTTTCTGTTCCTGGTGGGGATGGGAGGGTTTCAGTCCCTTTGGCAGCCCTGCTGGGTTGCAGCCTCAGGGAGGTCCCAGATGTGTCACCCCATGGTGTGTTGGTGTCCTGGGGTGTCTCTATCACCTCTGTACCTGTCACTGGCTCTTGGCTGTTCAGGGTGGTGGTGTGGGCTCTTGTTGCGTGGAAACAGCAGTGAGATGTGTATGTGAGGTGGTGGACATGGGGTGGGACCTTCAGGCATCTCAGAGGTGCTTTGGGGAGTGGTCCTGTGCCAGATCTTGGACAGTGACTGGTCTGTGATGGAAAGTGGTGAGCCCAGCTTAAAGCCCTGATGAGGATGCTTTTACCTGGGCTCAAGCCTCCTCTGACTCTGGCCATGCCAGCCCTTCTCGTCAGAAGAAAGTTTAAATATTATACATGGATTGTGCTGCTGAGAACTTAAAAGTAACCAGAGTGGTTGGTTATTTTTAATGACTTTGGGGCGTTGTGCCAGGGTGTGGCAGATGTACCCGAGGTGCTGGGCTGAATGCAAATTGTTGGGCAGCCTGTAACGCTGCAAAGCACCACCAAGATGCTGAGAGGGCTGGAGCANGGTTCAAGCACCATGTCCCGGGAGGGAGCAGAAGAACAACCCAGGAGCTGGAGCAGCGACAGGCGATGGAACCTGTTAAGAGGTTTTTTAGCATCAAAATTCCTTCTGGCTCTGGGTGCTGCTGCAGCAGGGACTTGGCAGGTGCCTGGCTGTTTTCAGGGGGGATATCTATCCAGCAGGCAGCTCGTTATCAAAGCAGCGCCCGGGTCCCTCTTGGCTTCTAATTAGAGTTTTTGGTTTGGAAACAACCAAAGGGAAGGTGACAAAAGCAAAAAGCACTTTACCCCCTCCCTGGCCCCGTGCTTGAGAAACTGTAAAGAAGGAAAATGAGCCTTGTTATGTTAAACCTTGATTGTAAATGAGGTGCAGTGTGAGTAAACACATCTGTGTTCAAGCAGGGGGGAAAAAAACCCACCCCACCCTTATGAATAATGCATAGAGAAAAAAAATCTTCTTGGGTTGATTGGGATTTTTTGCTTATTTCTGTTGAACTGTCACTGTAGGAAGTGGAGGAAGAAGGTTGTTGTCACTCCTGGAGTTGGTGTTATCCTCTGTTTCCGCTCTTTTGGTGCAGTTGGGGGGGTTTGGAGACTTGGGATTTTGGAAAGTTTCAGCACAATCCATGCGTTGGAAGTCAAACGCTGTTTCTGCTCCGATCCCTGTTAAAGCAGAGGAAGGAGCCCCAAGAGTCGCCTCTGCTCCTCGCTGTGGGACAGGAAGCAACATTTGCATTAAACTGACATTTTTCTCAGCCTTTTTAGCAAACTACTGATCCATTTCTGCAGCAGGAGGGAGGTACAGTCCGCAAGCAGCTTGATTTTGCTGGCAGCCCAGGCGTGTGCCTTCCCCATGGCTTCCTTCTGGGTCGAACAGCACCGAGTTCAAGGGAGTTTTCTTACCAGGTCCCCCCTGGGCAGCCTTTCCAAACCCATCGCTGCAGACAAGGCTCCTGTGACATGTACACCTTTTCATTTAAATTTTCAGCACTTTACCAACGAGCAAAGCCCATGAATTCCTGCGTGAGGAATTCTGTCAGCGTCCGGGAGGATTTCTGAGGATACAGAGGGAGGAGCTCCTGGGCTCCCTTCGGTTGTAATGCACTTACTGCTCCATTTAGTCAGGTCATTTTATAAGCCCCGTCTTCAATTTGACATAAATGATTTGCTTTCAGCAGATGGTGAGCTACTATTTTTTTCCCTCATTTAAATAGGAAAGCTGTACCATACCAGGAGATGAAAGAGGGGCCACGGTGCTGCCGACACACAGTAGATTACGAGGGCTGGGCTGGTGAGAATTAAATCCAGGCGGTTGTAATGTGCCATCTGTGTTGTGTTGGGTGGTTTATTCATGTGTTGGGTGTCCCCCCTCCCTCCTCCAGCCCTCTTCCATGAGGTTCCTGGAGTCTCCTGTTACCCTGCGGGTGAGGCAGCGCTGCCAGCTGAGCGGCAGCATCCCTTTTGTTCAGGGCCCAAAGCACGGGCACAGAAAGAGGATGCAATTTAATGCTCACAGGGGTTATAAAACACCAGCACTAATTTTCCTTCTAATAACATACATTCAATACCTTTCAAAAGGTTTTGGTGCTTTACAGTACTTCGCCTTTCTTTAGAAAAGCTTATTTTCATAGAATCATAGAATGGTCAGAGTTGGAAGGGACGTTAAAGATCATCAAGTTCCAACGCCCCTGCCATTTTTTAATTTCTTATTTTGGTTTTTTACAACAGCAAACCCCAACAAAACCAAACCAGGTCTCTGCTGTGTTTTTCTAGTAAATAAAAAATAAAATCACGTGTAGGATACGCAGCTCGAACACACGCCCGGTGGCGGCGGTTGCAGTTTCCTTCTCTCCCGCCCACAGACGCAGGTTTGTTGCTCGTGCACCAGGTCTTGAAAAAAAACGACATTTTCAGCCTGTGCTCTCGATTTCAGAGTTTCCCTGGTGAATCCTGTGCATTTCACACACATTATGAAACGGGAAGGAATGCCTTTTGAAGAGAATCCAATACCCTGTTGCTGAAACTATCTGATTTTTTGCCTATTTTTAGCAGAAATTTCGCTCTTATCATTGTCTCCAGCTCTTGCTGGGGCAGTAGCATTTGGGGAAGCTGTACTTTTTTGGGTTGGAAGGTGAAGACAGTTTGTTCCAGCAGCATGATTACTGTTATCTGGCGTTGGGCATCGCTGCAAAACGGTTTGTGTTTCCAAGAAATGAACCTTCCTGGTGGACCGTCCTTTTGCTTCTCTCTCTGAAAGACTGAAACACTGGGAATTAAAGAGCCATAAATTGTTTCTCCAGGCTTGCAAGTTGGATTTTACCATTACTCTTCTTAATTGTGTGCTTAAATAAGAGAGACTGGAGCCCGCTGACAGGTAGGAGACAGTGATGGATGTGTATCTAAATATTAGTGTTTCTTGGAGCCTCTGTAACTTGTCATGAAACAACCCAAATGAACAGCATCGTTATTTCCAAAAAACTGAGGCACCATCCCATAGTGACAACCTTCCAGGAGCACGGGCACAGTGAATTGAGTAATTTGGCATCCTCCAGGCTTGAAGGCTTCCTCAGTGGGGAGCTGAAGGGGTCTTTGAGATGCTCTAAAATCTGTATTTTAGGTATAAAATGTGTGTGTGTGTGTGCTGGCTGGAAAAGGGGAATGGTTTCATTTGGAGGGTGGGTGTTTCTCGATGTCTATAAGAGCAGAGCCCATGGAGTGTGGTGGAGTGGAGACCGAGTTTTGATCTGCTCATCAGGTATTAATTAGTGTTGGATCACACCATGGATGGTAGGAACAGGATGAATACTCTATTTTTTACTTCTTTTAAGCCTCAAGTCTGCTTTGTTTGAAGGATTTTGTTGCAGAAGAGCAGGGTGAGTGTTCAGGTGACAGCGAGCCTGCAGAGATGTTGTGTGGTCCCTACAGACTTGCCCTTGGACTGAAATGTGGCTGAGCCTTGAGAGTTGGGGGGGTGTCTCAGGACTTTGGGGTGGCTGGAGGGTCTGCTGTGCAGGAAACGGCGGGTTCCTGAGGTGCCTGGGTAGAGGTTTGCTTTAACATGAGGTGTTCAGAGGTGGTGGTACCTTATAAGAAGAGATGTGCAGGGTTCTCCTTGCTCGAGCACTGACATTCCTGGTGGTGCTGGTGGACACCAGGAGGTCCAGGTCCTCTGCTGGGGTTGATCTGGTGAAGGGGGATGCTGTCAGTGGAGGGGTCGACCTATGGTGTTGGTCTCCTCAGGGCAGAGGAGCCTATTTGTCTTCTTCCCACAGGCTGGGTTTATTTAATTACCTTTTCTTCAGGTTGGTCCCTGTTGCTAAAATCTTGTCTGTAGTAGGATGTTTTTAAACTAAAAATACTTAAATTGAACTCTTTTCTGATGAGACTTTTACTCCGAAATCTCTGTGTGGGAATCATATCTAAGTCTTGCTGTGATTTCCTTATTTCTGTAACGTTAAACACCTTCTCCGCACCAGACTTGGGAAGAGCCTGCCTTTTTCAGGCTGTCTGCCACCAAACCCCCGTCCTCTACTCCAAAAAAATCCCCAAATCCTGCACTGACAAGTACAGCATCTCCAAGCAGGACGTGAGTGGCATGGCTTGGGTTGCTCCTACAAGAGCAGAGCATCCTTTTCCAGCGTCCAGGGAGGCACCTGCAGGCTCTGCAGAATTGCCTTGTGGAATAGCGATGAAGGAAGATGTAATTTAAATAAAAACCTGTTTGTGGTTTGGCTGTGGGCAGTGCTTTTTCCAAATAATGAGATGAAGAGCAGTGGAGCAGGAACCTCGCTCTTCATGGCAGCTCTGCTGTGGGCTGGGTTGGAAGTAGAACCCAAACGGTACTTAGCAAACAGCTCTGTGCAGCAGAGGAGGGATTTTTTGTAAATTATAATGCAGCCTTTTGGTTTTAACGGGATCGTGGAGTTGTCAGAGTCGGAAGGGACCTCTAGAGATCATCCAGTTCAACTCCCCTGCTAAAGCAGGGTTGCCCAGAACACATCCCTAAGGACTGCATCCATGTGGGGCTTGAAGGTCTCCAGAGAAGGGGACTCCACACCCTCCCTGGGCAGCCTCTGCCAGGGCTCTGACACCCTCACCCCAAAGAAGTTTCTCCTCGGATTCAAATGGAACTTCCCATGTTCCAGCTTGTGCCCGTTGCCCCTTGTCCTGTCACTGGGAACCACTGAGAAGAGTCTGTCTCCATCCTCCTTCAACCCACCCTTCAGATCCTTGGGAGCATAAAGAAGGTCTCCCCTCAGCCTTCTCTTCTCCAGGCTCCAGAGTCCCAGCTCTCTCAGCCTTTGCTCTGCAGGGAGTTGCTCCAATCCCTCCAGCATCTCTGTTGCCCTACGCTGGACTCTCTCCAGTAGTTCCCTGTCTCTCTTGAACTGGGGAGCCCAGCACTGGAGGCAGGATTCCAGTTGTGGCCTCCCCAGTGCAGAGCAGAGGAGGAGAATGACCTCCCTCCACCTCCTGGCCACACTCTTCCCTACGCAGCCCAGGATTCCACTGGCCTCTTGGCCACCAGGGAACATTGCTGGCTCATGGATAGCTTACTATGGACCAGGACCCCCAGATCCTTCTACTCAGAAGGGCTTTCCAGCGCTTTTTGTTGCTTGCTTACAAACCTCTTTGCTTTCGGTCAAGAGCTTAGAGGGAAACCAGTTCTGAACATCAGATTTCAAAGGGAGGGAACGAGCTGTGAGCCCACATGGTGGCCAGTTGCCCTCGGGTCTTGGGACAAGATGTTTACCTGCTCCCAGTGAGTTACTGGTGTTACTGGTGCTGGCTGTGAAATGCTTATTGGGAAGGAATGGGGATGGGGAGACAGGCATGTACGAGCCCTTCCCTGCCAGGGGGATCCCAGATGTTTGCTCGTTGCCAGCGAGACCCACCTTCTCGTGCCAGGAAAGGTCCGTTACTGTGGGCCTTGTAAACCCAAACGAGTCAACATCTCTTGTTCCAGAAATGTTGGTATTTAAAAAGAGAAGATTACTTCCAGAGGAAATGTTTGTTTGTGGGCTGTCCCTCTTGTTTACTGCAGCTGATAAGAGCTGCTCTTCAGCTGTGCCCTCCCTGCAGTCCTCATCTCAAGAGCCTGGATTCTTTTTTCTGGTTGTTTTGTTTTTGTTTTTTTTCTTCCTCTTTTTAAGAGCAGTGTGTGTTTAGATAATGGTTCTTACAAATGTATTTATTCAAAACAAACACAGCAGGAAGCAACTACAAAGCAGACAGCTTTGGCAGCTGGTGCAAGAGGGAGCTCGCTAGCTCAGTGACTCTGTGGTGGGACTGTCTTGCAGTGTGTCCCAAAGGCTCCCTGTGTGTTGGGGCTTTACTCAGGAGGTTGGCCATGGTGAGTCCGTCCTGCATCATGGGCTCAGAGTAAATGTAGTTTCTTGCCCCCACTTCCCTGTTAGTATCTTTTAGGAGTTTTTGGCCACACTCTTCCCTACGCGGCCCAGGCTTCCATTGAGGAGCATGGGTTGGCTGTGTGGTGGCTGGGTTGACTCTGTGGACGTGAGGCCAGCAACATACAATCATTGAATGGTTTGAGTGGGAAGGGACCTTAAAACCCACCTACTGCCACCCCCTGCCCTGGGCAGGGACACCTCACATCAGAGCAGGTTGCTCCAAGCCCCATCCAGCCTGGCCTTGAACCCTTCCAGGGATGGGGCATCCACAGCTTCTCTGGGCAACCTCAGCCAGGGTCTCACCACCTTGGAAGAGAATGTTATGGGGAGACCTTCTCTTCTCCAGGCTGAAACCCCCCGACTTTCTGGCCTTGAACCCCTCCACGGATGGGGCAGCCACAGCTTCTCTGGGAAACCTGGGCCAGGGTTTCACCACCCTCCCAGCAAAGAAGTTCTTCCTGGCTGGGGGGCTCACCCAAGGAAAGAGGTTTCAGAGAGTCTGTCCCAAATCTGACACTGCTCAAATCACTCTGGTAAGAGCACAGAACCCGTGGGTTACCATCCCACTTTTCCAAATAAAAGCTTTTCCTGCCCTCCTTGCAAAAAAAGAAACCAACCCCACACCATAAAACCAAACCAAACCTTGTAAGCTCAGGAAAATTGCATTTCTGGAGAAGTAGATTCAGTGGAGATCTCTAATGCTGCTTCGGTTTAACCACAGCTTTAGGAATAACATTAAGCTTTTTGCATTAAATGCAAAGGGAAAGAGCTCTTTGGAAAGCCGGGAGGGCTTTTCTCTTTCAAGCACTCTGGTTATTTTGGCAATCGAGTTAAATTATCGAACGCAGTGATATGTAGGGCGGTGGCATCTTAAAATGCTTCTTAATTTTAAGTATGTATTTTGAGTGGATGTTTGTACGCTGGGGCTTGGGCCCGGGGGATTGAAAGTGTTGGATTATATGCTGTTGGCTCGGTGTAAGCAGTGGCAATTTATTGCTGCAGATACATGTGATGCAAGGCACAAAGATTAGTTCTATCCCCTCTAAAGCATGATTATTTTAGGTCCTCTTTATACCTTAAATAGATACTCTTCTCATGTGATTTCCATCTTTTTGTGTCAACAGCCCAGGCTAAAGTTGAAGTAAACATTGCATCAGCTTAATAGCGGGGGCTCTGAAGAAATCTGCTCTCCGTTATGGGGATGGATTGGGAGCCTTTTTGTTTCACGTTTTTCCAGTGTGTGATGCAAAGATCTGGTGAATCCTGATGCCTGCTCGGCTCTGGTGGACCCATCTTGTGCAGATCAACTTGATTGATTGACACTGATGGGAGCAACAGGGTGGTCCATCATGTCTAGGTGATGAACCGTCATCTAAATTACCCTTTTCGTTCCTGCTGAGGATCTGTGGCCTCTTTCAGGGGCGCTTAGAAGTGAGCAGCTGTTAAAATTTGTGACCGTGCAGTTTTGGACTCTTGTTGGGTGGAAGAACGTTCTCTCCAGCAGCGGATTTCTCCTTTGGTTGTGGTGGTGCAGAAGGATACCCTGATGCCACAAGCCATCACAGACTGTTGGGGGTTTGTGTTCAGTGTGGATGGAGGAAGGTTGCCTGGTCATGAGCGTGTCCTCATCTGCTCCGTTCCCACAGCCAGCAGTGCCAGAGACAAACAGGGACATGGGGGAAGAGGGGACCTCAGGACAACCCTGTGGAGCAAGACCCTCTGCCGTCTCCTCCCTTTTCCATGACCTTGTTTCTACTTTTTAATCATTTGTTCTTGTCAGGCTGCGGACCCGGTGCCAGGGCATTCAGCGGTTTGGAGGAAGCATCATCCAAATGGTGCAGGGGCAAACGTCCGTGGAGATGTTTCCATCAAAGCAAACTGTAGCAAAATGAGTGATTTGTTTGCTGGCGTTGGCAGGACAGGGTGGCATGACTGAGAATTATGGTGTCTCTGTGCTCGTGATCTGGTTGGAATAGTTCAAGGCAGACTGAAATATTGTAAACCTCTTGATTGAGACTTTTTGCACCTCTCTTACAGCGTCATCATGACAACAGAGAAGAGCCCAGCGGCGGACGCTGACAGTTCAGAGCAACAGCAAGCGAAAGAGGAGGAAGGAGCTGCTGAAACACAAAAACCAGAGGCTTCTCAAGAAGAGGGGGCTCAGCAGACGTCGGGGGGAGAGCCTGCGGCGGGGCAGAAGCAGAAGGCCTCCAACGGTGATACACCGACGCACGAGGAGCAGGGCAAGAAGGAACGCCGCACCTCCGAGAGCCGGGGTCTCTCCCGCCTCTTCTCATCCTTTCTCAGGAGACCCAAGTCTCAGGTGTCCGAAGAGGACAAAGACACTCATGCTCCCAAAGAGGCGGGAGGTGACCAAAAAGACCTGGGATTAGGAGCCAGCCCCGATGAAGACATCCTGGTGAAAGCCCCAATTGCAGCTCCTGAGCCTGAGCTCAAAACCGATCCCTCGCTAGATCTCCATTCCTTAAGCAGCGCCGAAACACAGGTAAAACACCCTGCTCCATGTGGCAGGCTCTCTTCTCTATTTGAAAATGCATCTTTTTTTGGCCAAAACTATAAAATCTTTGTATCCTAGGATGGTAGGCTCTATCAGGAAAACTCATGAGATGCTGAAAAGACTCTTCTCAGCTCCACGTGTCGCATTGTGCACTTCCCACTCTTGCATTCCTGTCCTGCAAAGAACCTGCAGGACAAAGTACCTGAAACGTGCTCACAAATCACAGTGTGTCTTCAAACCCCTCATGCTCACTCTTTACTCTGCTGGGGCGTGGGAAGTGACATCAGAACAAGGGTTCAGATCCGTAATTCAGTACAGAGCGGTTGCTCGCCGGGATGTCCTTAGTGCGTGCAGGGTACCAGGCAGGTCGGTGGTGGGAGGGTGAAGATTGTGAGAGGATGTGGGTTTGGGAGAGGGTTCGTTGCACTTCAAGGAGCACGAGCCTGGCATTTCAGGACGTGGTCATCTGCTCAGTCTGGGCTGGTGCTGACCCTGCCAAATACAGATATTTTCTGCTTATGCATCATGTAGACAGGGATTTTCTGCACAGCACGTGGGCTCAGCCGTCTGATGTCTGCTCTGTACAGCCAGGGGCGTTTTTCCTGTAAAATTTCAAGTTTTTAAAGCAGAGAAGCTCACAGGGAGACATTCCCAAAGCTGCAGCTGGTTGTTGATTTGGGGGTGTAGGGTGCCCTCTGTTACTCCTTGGGTAACTGCAGCTCTGCCGTTTCTCTGGGGCTGCCTGGAATTAGAGAGAGGTGGGTTTCCTTCTCCTGAGATGGGGATTTCTTACAACCAACCCAACCTGTGCTTATTCCCAGAGTCACAGCACATTCCTGATAAATTCTGTATTATTTACCCCATTGCCTTAAGTTTTGAATGGGCTCCAGAGAGCTGTTACATGTAGAATCACAGAATGGTCAGAGTTGGAAGGGACCTTAAAAGATCATCCAGTTCCAACCTCCCTGCCCTGGGCAGGGACACCTCTCCCTAGAGCAGGTTGCTCCAAGCCCCATCCAGCCTGGCCTTGAACCCCTCCAGGGATGGGGCATCCACAGCTTCTCTGGGCAACCTGGGCCAGGGTCTTACCACCCTCACAGCAAAGAATTTCTTCCCCAGATCTCATCTAAATCTCCCCTCTTCCAATTTAAAACCATTCCCCCTTGTCCTGTCCCTCCACTCCCTGACCAAGAGTCCCTCTCCAGCTCTCCTGGAGCTCCCTGCTGATGCTGGAAGGAGAGAGAATACAAACTCTGACTTTTGGAGCAATACCTCACAAGTTAAGAGCATTGTAAGTCTGCTTCCTTAACGTTACAAAAGTGTAGAGAAAATCATAGGTAGCACATTTTTCTTTCTTTTCCCAAATTTCTGACCCTGTGAAAACCACAGGATGATCTCTGTTCATGCTGGGATTAGCGGAATGGGGAGGAGCTGGAAATTTTCATGCAATTTCAGCCCCAAAATTACGTCTTCAAGAGAAAATCCATTATTTCTTTCTCAATTTCACTTGGATTTGCTGCTTCTGAGCGCGTGTGAATGTGCACCCACAGCCTTCCTTCACCACGGGCTGTTTGCTTTTGGTTTTTTATCCCCCCCCCCTTCCCTTTCAGTTCTTATTTTAGGTCAGTGGCAGTGACTTTTTGAACTGTGACACTCGGCAGATATTTCTGCTGTGAAAGCATTTGCGAGGTGCTGCCTGTTTGATAAATGCTGACCCACAGGCATTACCAGCTTTGGCTGATTCCCTGCCTCCCCGATTCCAGCCCTGCTGGAACAGAAGTCAGCAGCTTAAATGTGGACATTAGTTAGTTTTTAAATACCTCCCTATGGTTGTGATTTCATCAGAGGTGATGGGCTGAAAAGATAAAGGTTTTTGCTCTTCCTCTGCCACGGCTCCTGCTGCATCCAACCGCTTCCAGCAACTTGTGGGAGCCGGCCGTGAACTCCTTTAACCTGCTGAAATGGCAGTGGAAAAACAACAGCACCAACAAAAATAAAACCCCCAAAAAGCCAGCTTCCTTCCTCCTGTCCCCAAATTGCATCTCGTTCTGCTGTTGGAGTGAATTAAACTGTCTCGTGAAGTGCTTCGGTAGGCAAAGGGAGAGCGGAGTGAAGGCTGCCTTCCCTTTTTGGGGGCAGAGAGCTGCTTGGTCAGCTCAGACAGCAGTGAAATCTCAGCACTGACCTCTCCTCCCCCCCATTAACACCACTGACACCCCTTTAACACCACTGACCCCCACTTTAACACGCTGGAGCACAGCCCATTGCCCAGGGACCCCTGGGAAGGGGAAAAATTCACTGGTCCAAAAGGTGCTGTCGTTAAGACCACGATGATTTGCATGATGTGAATCCACCCTGATTTCTCTATAATCAATTCTTTTTCCTTTTTTTCCCCCCCTTTTTTATGTTACATTCTGTATTAAATGTCCTGAAGGGCTTTAAAAATTCCCAGCATTACTTTGCTCACCCAAGCTGCTGCTCCAGGTGGCTCATTTAAGTCAGACTCCTAATTTTGGGGCTGAGACGGATCCGAGCCCTACTGTGTGATGCTTCTTTCATTTATTTTGGTTTATTTTTTTTGGCTTGCCACGTCTAAATTTCAACTGGGGTGATGGGGGGGGTTCAGCCCGCGCAGGAGGAGCGGAGAGAGGACCAGGAGCTGGAGAGCAAAGACCTGGAAGCCAAGGAAGGAGGGGAAGGGAAGGAGGAGTGCGCCAAGCCAGAGCCCAGACAAGAGACTCCAGAGACCAAAGCGGACAAGGATTTGAAAGCTGCCCAGAAAGCAATAAAAAGACACAGAAACATGTACTGCAAAGTCGTCTTGCTGGATGACACCATTTTTGAGTGCTCTGTGGATGTAAGTACTTCTGGGGTTTGTTTCTGCTTCTCTTCTTTTCCCTCTCCCTTCTCCTCCCCTTGAAAAATCACCACAAACACTGTTTAATAGGGGTCTAATCTGCTGCTGGTGAATTATGTGACAGGTTTGACTGCAGAACAATCACTGTGAGCTGTAACAACTTAGTGTGTTGTAAAAATCTCTGGGTGCCTAGGAAGCTCTTTTTTTTTTCCTTTTTAAATTGTTCTACAATTTCCTGGGTGCTTTGCTTTATAAAGGCGAGGGGAAGTTTCAAAAAGAAAAGTTGTTATCTTACTTGCTCTTCGTCTTCTCTGTCACTTGCATCCCGAGCAGAGTTTAGGTTGGGATTGTGTGTGTATCTGCTGCCCCTTTCCTTTGAATAATACGAGTTGTCAAGTTGATTTAAGCTTTTCTGCTCATCCAAGGTACATTTGCCTATCAGGCTGCTGGCTAACCTAACTCCTTGGAGTGTGGATGTAAAGAAAACCCTGCTGTGTTTAGCCTGAATATATTTGCAGCAAACAATTTACAGTTATTAGGTTGGCTTATAGCAACCCCCGTCATCTGAGAGCTTTTCTTCTGCTTTATTTTGTGCATTCTCTCGCAGGACCATCTTGCTGTCAGGGCAATAAAAAGCTAGCAGAAATCCCCACTTGAGTATTGAAGTACTTGTCCAGAATATTAATAATCCAGCACTTCCCATTCGAGCATACTTCCCATCAGCTTGTTTTTCCCCAGTCCCACTGGCTAAATGGGCCAGGAGAGGGTATCTGGGCACAGGGCTCCTTGTGACAGCGGTGACCTTGGGTGATCCTGGGCAAGTAGGTCATTGCCAGCCCTTTGTGTAACAGTGTGGCTGCTCTTACTGCCCGGGATCAGCTCGGAGCATCACTGTCCCACTCGCCTTCCCCTTGGTCAGAGGTTTTGAGTGTGGCCCCCACAAGGAGAGGGTCCCCCGAGATGCTGGTGGCAGTTTGGGGTGGCTCCGTGCCCACCTTCGCTGCGGCGATGCCTTCAAACGCTGGGGGCTGCAGGGACAGAGCTGGTGGGAGAACTGGGAGATGGGGGGGATTGCTTGGTCCTGATTTGAGCAGGACCTTAGAAGCTTTTTCTGTAGGTCCAGAGAGTCGTGGTGGCCGTGGTGGGGGAGGATCAGGAGGGGCTGAGACCCTTGGCAAGTCCCTTGGCTTTAATGCCAGTATAATCCTACTCTTAGCAATTAAAACTTAATTGAGAAAGAATTGTGATGCTGCAGGCAAAGACCAGCTCAGATGCCTTCACCCAGGAATAATAAGTGCTTTCAGACATCCTTTCCAATAAAAAAACAAGGGACTTCTTTTAATTCCTATATTCTAAGTGCCAGTTCCTTGAGAAACGACACGCTGTGACATGTGACATACTCTAAAGGTATGTGACATGTGACATACCTTTAGAGCCACAACGGACGGCACCCAAGGACCTTTCAGCTGAAGGACTGGAATTTAACAGGAGGCTTTTGGGCTTGGATCAGTTGCTGTGCAAATATGGCTAAAAGCAGAGCTGTGGGCACAGGCCATGCATTAGTAAAGCTTATTCTGCGTCACTGAAGCTGCGCTTTGCTTTTTAGCAAAGCCTCCAATAGCATTAGCTGCTCCTGGTTACCATAGCTGTGTGCCTCAGGGATGTTTTCCTTCATGGTTTTGGACTAAAAGGGTGTCTGCTCCTAGGGCCAGTTTGCTTCTGCAGGGTTTTTTTAGATAAAAAAACCCCACACAACAAAAACCAGGAGGTAAGAACCCTCAGAACGTGTTTTTGGAAACAAGAAGCGATGTGCTGAGCAGCTTTTGGGGCATAATGCAAAACTGGAGGAACTGGGTCTCCTCAGCAGATGGGATTGGTGTAAAGGCCACAGAAATGATGAGCTTTTGGTCCCCAGCCCCAGCTGAGCCAGGTTGCCCCCAAAATAACGGTACAAAACTGTGCAGCGGTTCCCTCCCCGGCGTTGCTCATCGTCAGATGGATGCCTGGTTGTCTGAGAGCCTGGAGCTGGGAGGTGTCAGCGCCGTCCACGTACCTGGGGAGGGAGAACCTGGACAAATCTTGGGTGTTCCTTGAGAAGCGTGAGCTTTGGCGGGGCTTCAGACTTTTGGTGGTAGCAGAGAGACCCACTGCAGTTCCCTTGGCCTTTGCTGTTTGAATTTTTACACCAGATGTCCCTCCCTCTAAGGGATGATTGCTCAGAAACAGCCAGGAGATGTGGTTTTTTGAGCTTCTCAGGACTTTTTATCCCCTTCTTGGCAGTGTAGAGCGTGGTTTGGTTACAGTCCTTCTCCCCTCTCCCGTGAATGAGGGCAGGCAAACCCCAGCCTGTCTTACCCAATTTCTTTTCTCTATGTGCAGAAACACGCCAAGGGGCAGGATCTACTGAAAAAAGTCTGTGACCACCTCAATCTCCTGGAAGAAGACTACTTTGGCTTGGCCATATGGGACACACCAACCTCCAGGGTAAGAAGCTGCTGTGACAGGGTGTTCTACACCTCAGCTCTTTCAAAGAATCATCTCCCTCCTGGAGAAGGTGGTGCATAAACTCTTCTTAAAACTCTTTTTGGTGTCCTCCCCTCGCTAAAAGAACTAAGAGGGTCATCACAGAGGCTGAAGTTGTGAATGAATGGCTAGAGGAGGGTGGATTTTAGTAAAAAAGCTGCGTGAACTTGCATCTTCACCTGGAGAAAATTCAGTATATTAGTGCACAGCAAAATGGTGCCGTTAATTTGTAGAGCTCTTGCTGAAGCCCTCAGGCTGCCCTGGCAGCGTTGGTGCGGTTTGGTTGGAGCCATCAGGGCAGTTTTGAGTTGAGACTTTTGTCCTGCAAACAAAAAAAACCCCCCACGTGTGACTCTTCATACCAAAACTCTTACTCACACACAGTTTCGGTTGGAGGTCGGTGTTTGGTTAGACTCAAGCGGTGTCTTACCTTTTAAACCCTTGGTTACGCTTTAACTCAGGCCCTGTTTGATGAAACAAGACAAAAATGAGCTAAGTTGAAATCAAGGACTCACTTTTCAATCCTTTAGAGCAGTTATGTGGGTCCATATTCTGACTCTCCCCGTGCTTCACCAGTAGAAATCACTTATGGGCCAGGCTGATATGGCTGATGGGGCTGTTTGTTATTAAATACTTAATAATTTCAAGTGTGACTTTTTAATACACAAGCAAAAAAAGGCCAAAATATTGTGATTTGAGGCAGACAGAGCTTTGTCTTGGGTTTGTTTTACTGTCTCTGGTGTCTTGCTGTTGCCTTGCATGTAAAATTTGCTTCTGTGTATGTATCTTTATCTACGTATCCTGATTTTTTTCCTCTAGGAGCTTGCTGTGCTTGCCGAGGGAGGAATAGGTGTACTTTTAGATCCGATTCAGAGCAAAAAGAGTTGAGCAGGGGCAGCTCAGCCTCTCGTGCTTGTGCTGTGGGTCTCTCACTGCTCATCTCCTGGATCCCAGGGACTCGCTCTTCCCATCTCCAGACCTGCTGCCATCAGTTCTTCTGGAAGCAAAAGCCTGAGCTTCCTTCCCCCTCCTCCCACAAGGGCTGAGGGCTTGTGCAGGTTTTTAACCGTAGGGACTGAAAAGAGATAATTTTGTCAAGTTACTGTCTCAGGGACAGGAGCTGAGGAAGGTGAAGCCACTGTGCATGGATTTAGCTCCAGTGGTGGAAGTCTGGTTTGCTCTGATGGGGGAAAAGACCATTTTTGGGCATTTTTTGAGGGAATCTCTGTGGTTATGTTTCATTGAACTTGGAAATCTGGAGCTCCATCTCTCTCCTGCTGTAAATTCAGACAAGACCTGACGCCGAGTTACTGATGCACGGGTAGAAATAGTCTTAATGGTCTTAACAGGGAACCAGGGGATGAGTTTCTGCACCTTACCCACAGCTGTGGGTGCAGCTGGAGATACCCTGTGTTCCTGGACAGGGGAGGGTTGTAAATTCCACCTTGATATTTAGGGAATAAACGTTCCTGGGGACAGGCATTTTCCCACATGGGAGTAGCGGCAGATGACAGTGGGAATGGGAGGCGGTGGCAGTGGATGGAGCAGCTGATCAGCACCGAAGGAGCTTGATGCTCAGGCTGCTCTCAAAGGGAGGATTGTTTCCCACTAATTCATGACCCAGCGTTGGATAAAAGTGCCGTTAATTGCTGTGCCCATCATTATCTGCTGGCTGAGGCAGGGTGAGCGCTGGGGATGCGTGACTGCACCCCGGACCACCCCAGTAACGAGCAGTTGTGGCACCAGCACGGAATGGGAGATGCTCTGCTTAAAACAGAGGCCCTAAAAAGCCAGCAAGTGACGTGCCCACCTTTCAGATGGATTTCATATCCCTGGTTTTGTAGGTTAGAGGGACAAGTGTATAAAAAGATAAGATTAAATGTAAGTATTGCTGCCTCCCTGCCATGAAGTTACGTGGCCTTCTGGCGAAGGCAGATTAACTCGGGGGATTCAATGGGTTAATTCCTTCACCTCAGGGGACCTGGGCGTCCAAATCCTGCTCAGGGCTGGTGAAAATGAAGCTGGGGCTTTAAAGTAGCCTCTCGAGGAAGGGCTGCGAGCACCGCTGTAAGCGGGGCAGACCCTGAGCTCTGCAGAGGGAAAGGCTCAGGCTTGGATGTGCCAGGAGCTGCTCAGCCCCAGCTGGCAAAAGCAGGACTTGTTTTTAAAGGCTTGTGTTGCACCACCAACCCACAAACCCCCAAATTACAGAGGGAGGGGGGAAGGATATATTTCTAAATTTGTAGCTGACATAATTACTCGAAACTTGAGTCATGCTCAAAAAGAGACGAAGTTTATGTCACGCTCCTGTAAAATATTCCAGCCTCCCCCTGCAATGGGATGTTTTCACTCGGATTTCAGTGATCAGGTCGTTAAAAACCATAGTTAATAATAGAAAGGCTTGGCAATCTTTGTTCTGAATAGATTAAATAGGGAGTCAGGGTGCCTAAAACGAACACAAACATCCTACTTGCCTGTTTTTAAAGGTGCTGGAGGAAAAAACACGTTGCGCAATTGCCCCTGGTAGCTGGATGTGGCTGTGGCCGTACCTGCTGCCATGGGCTTGGAGCCACAACATGCTGCTTTATTTTCCCCCTGTTCTCTTCCTCGTGCCTCCCCTCTGAGTTCCTGGTAGGTGAAGGGTTGGAAATGCAACCGCTGAGACCACGGGCTGGAGTAAAAGTTGTGACAGACGCCCCCTCTCTCCGGTTTCCATGGCTGCGCTCGTGTCAAGTGTTGTCTTTTTTGCCGTATTTTTAGCACTTTGCAGTTTTCCGTGGTGTTTCTGGAACGTCTGTTAAACTGTGAATGTTTTTATCCTCTTCCAGACGTGGCTGGATCCTGCCAAAGAAATCAAAAAACAGGTTCATGGTGAGTAGATCGAATTTATCACGTGGTGGGGGGTGTGTGTGTGTGTGTGATTTCTCCTCCCTTTCATTAAATAAACGTGGCTTTGGCGGGTGATCCAGAGAGCCCAGGGGTGGGAGAGGATTCGAGTGATGGTGTCTGGCAGGAGCAGCACGAGTTCAGGCAGTCTGTGTGTCCTTTCTCCTCTTCTTCAGCACTTTGTGATGCTCTAGGTATAGGAAAAGAAAAAAAAACCAAGTCATTCCTTTGGGAAAACATCGCTCGGGGTGCATTGGCCCCTTGTAAACCCACCGGTGACACTGCCATGGGAGGAGATCTGCTCCCTCTTGGAAGGTGGGAACTGCTCCCATCTCAAAAGAGACCGGGGAGAGCCTGGGGAAAAGTGCAGTGAGGTTTTTTAGACTCCGAGGCTGGTTTGGGGTCTGGATAGGGGTGTTGGGGTGGTAGAACAAGTTAAGAGCAAGTTTGCTGATGACACCAAGATGGGAGCGTGGTTGACGTGCTGGAGGGAAGGGATGCCATCCAGAGGGACCTGGACAGGCTGGAGAGGTGGGCTAGTGCAGATGGCATGAAGTTCATGAAAACTGGATGATCTTTAAGATCCCTTCCAATTCTCACCATTCTGTGATTCTATGATTCTATAAATGGCTCGAGGAGTACCAGGGCAAATGCCAGATGCTCCCCACAGTGATATTTTAAGGTCTGCTGGCACTGAATTAGTTCAAGATGAGGGCAGTGTCAAAGCTGAGTAAATTTTAGAGGCTCTTCTTTTTTCTTGTGAGCAAGTCTGACCGCTTTGGAATTAAAATACAGTTTTATGGAAGTAAAAAAGTGTTTTATGAACATGAAATACTGTTTTCCCTATGCTTTTGGTGGGGGGGTGCAGAGCAAAGCGTGTCATTAAGGACAGAGTGGGGAGGGAAAATGCTGGGGGCTGTGGAGCAGGAAAAACTCCTGTTCTTATCAGCTTCTCTCGGATGTTTGTAAAGGGCAGGAGCTGCTCCTGCTGTAAAATGCAGCTCTGAAGCATAACGAGCAAAGTGCTCTTGAACCTGCTCCCCTGAGACGGGGGAAATTGCAGATTATTTGAGTTTACTTGGATATATGTTGAATATACACGTGAACATACATACTTCTCTCTGTATATAGACAGGGATTCAATCTCTGCCTCCTCCTTGCAAGCCTCTGCTACCTAAAAACATCTTCTTGGTGTCACTTGTTTTGAACGGTGTAGACTGAAAACAAGATGCCCTGTGGTTACTCCCAGGGATGGGATTGCATAAGAAGGAAATCCACAAGTGCTGGGTGTCCGTCCCGTTCCCCTCCTGCCTCCTCCCTGTCTGAGATGGTGATAAATCTCTGAGCAGGTTAACCCGAGGGGGTGTCTTCTCTTTCTGAAGTAAATATTATTTGGAAAACTACAGTGTTAAAGGGCACAGCCCATGGGAGTTGTTTACCAGGAAAATTACTTTGAGTGCTTAATGGGTTGGTTAGGACTATTTTTTGCAGATAAATGTAATTATTTCTAAGGAAATGCAGTAACTCCAGCAGCTCTGTCACTTAGGAGCTGTCCATACCACAAATAATGTCAATTCTAGGTGTGATATTGTGAGTCCTCATTCCAGGTACTGCCTGTGACTGCTGTATGAGGGTTGCAACAGGCTGTATGAAAACAGTTAGGTCTGGACTGGTAAAATTCTTCCTATAGAATCCTAGAATGGTCAGAGTTGGAAGGGACCTTAAAAATCATCCAGTTCCAACCCCCCTGCCCTGGGCAGGGACACCTCCCACCACACCAGGTTGCTCCAAGCCCCATCCAGCCTGGCCTTGAACACCTCCAGGGATGGGGCAGCCACAGCTTCTCTGGGAAAGCTCTTCCAGCGCCTCACCACCCTCACAGCAAAGAAGTTCTTCCTAATATCCAATCTAAATCTCCCCTCTTCCAGTTTAAAACCCTTCCCCCTTGTCCTGTCCCTACACTCCCTGGCAAAGAGTCCCTCTCCAGCTCCCTGCAGATTCTGGAGTACTCTCTTGGTACTTGCTGGTTTCTTCCAGAGATTGATGCATGTGTCAGGCTGGGTTTAAACCAGGGCTGACCACAGCCCATTAGGCTGCTGAGTGAATTAGCACATCTGCTCCTCATGAGAAATTTGAAAATTGGGTTGAGTGATAAAACAAGGCTCGTTCATTAACCAAGAGCACACGCCTGACCTCTCTCCATTTGTCTTTTATGTTTTCAGTCTGTGAAAAAATACTTAATTTGGCCCCTTAGCAATGAATCTAATTTTTATTTTTTTGCCATGAGCTGGACTTTATTCATGTGTATTCTCATGCCCTGCTTTGTTTTCTCCTGCTTTTAGCTTCACTCCTGCAAATGAAGTCTGTCTTACACTGACTGCTAAGTATTAGAATCAGTATCATAGAATCATAGAATGGTCAGAGTTGGAAGGGACCTCTTCCAATTTAAAACCATTACCCCTCATCCTGTAACCAGTCTTTCTGACCAAGAGTCCCTCCCCAGCTCTCCTGGAGCTCCCTTCACATCCTGGAAGGCTGCTCTCAGGTCTCCCCGGAGCCTTCTCTTCAGGCTGAACAGTCCCAGCTCTCTCAGCCTGTCCTCACAGCAGAGCTGCTCCAGCCCTCTGATCATCTTGGTGGCCCTGCACTGGACCTGTTCCAACAGTTCCATGTCCTTTCTATGTTGAGGACGCCAGANAAATAGTACTGGTCCCAGTGCTGACCCTTGCGGGACACCACTCGTCACTGGCCACCACGTGGACATTGAGCCATTAACCACAACTCTTTGAGTGCGGCCATCCAGCCAGTTCCTGATCCACCCAGTGGTCCATTCATCGAACCCATGACTCTCCAATTTGGACACTAGGAGGTCATGCAGGACACTCCAATTTGGACACTAGGAGGTCATGCAGGACAGTGTCAAACGCTTTGCTTAAGTCCAGGTAGATGACGTCTGTTGCTCTGCCTTTGTCCATCAAGTTCGTGGCGGTATTGTAGAAGGCCATCAAGTTTGTCAGGCAGGATTTGTATTACGATCGTCCAGCCATATTTTGAAGATCACCTGGATATTCCCAGCTTTTTAACAAAGGTTGACTGTCACGAAGCTGTTCTGTGTTTATTTTTCTTAACCTCTTCTTTGTAATTGCAGGAGGCCCCTGGGATTTTACCTTCAATGTCAAGTTTTACCCCCCGGATCCCGCACAGCTGACAGAGGACATAACCAGGTGAACCACCTGAGAATCCAGGGAGCTCGCTGAGCAAAAAAACCCACTGGAACTGGGAGATTGAATAGAAATTCTTAAGATTTGGGTGTTAATCCATCCTTCAGCAAGGAGATCAGATGTCTTGGGAGGGCTTTTCGGTTGGTTTTAGTAGACGTGTGGGATGCTCCCACTCCCCGCTGAAGCCCACGGGCATAAAGCAGTGTCATTTATAATCCTGGCATATGTGTGTTTGTATAGAAAAGTAAATTTATATTGAAAAATAATATTTTCTGATCATAATTGTCTTCTACTCCCTGTTCACAGTGGAGGTGACCTTAAGTCCTTCTGTCCTCCACGCTGTTTACCGTGGGAATATTACCTCCTAATTAAAATACAGGTAGAAATTAGAAACAAGCACCATGCTGTGCTCATCAGTGGCATAAAATAAAAAAAAAAGGAGATTTTTATTTGATCCTCAAATTTCTAAAGTTTCTCTGTGCTCTCTCTAAATAGTGTTTTGCCTCTTTCTGCCTCCCCCCAGGTATTACTTGTGTCTGCAGCTTAGACAAGACATCATTACGGGGCGGCTGCCCTGTTCCTTCGCCACTTTGGCTCTGCTGGGTTCCTACACGGTCCAGTCCGAGCTGGGAGACTATGATCCTGAGCTGCACGGCCCCGATTACATCACTGAATTTAAATTGGCCCCAAACCAGACAAAAGAGCTGGAAGAGAAGGTTGTGGAGCTTCATAAAACATACAGGTAAGGCGCGATGGCTGGAGGGCTGGTTTGTGCACAGCAGCCTGAAATAATGGAAATAATGAGGCTTACTGGTATTTTCCCCACCTCTGTTCCATGCTTCTGGTTTCCTGCTGCACTGGTTTTTAGGTTGGCAGCAGAAGGTGTGAATTTTAAGCTCCTGACAGCACTGGCTATTTAAAAAAGGTCTAATCATAGAGTGGTTAGAGTTGGAAGGGACGTTAAAGCCCACCCAGGGCCACCCCCTGCCCTGGGCAGGGACACCTCCCACCACACCAGGTTGCTCCAAGCCCCATCCAGCCTGGCCTTGAACCCCTCCAGGGATGGGGCAGCCACAGCTTCTCTGGGCAACCTGGGCCAGGCTCTCACCATCCTCACACCAGAGAAGTTCTTCCCCACATCTCATCTCCATCTCCCCTCTTTCAGTGTCAAACCCTTCCCCCTCGTCTTGTGGTTCCCCTCCCTGATCCAGAGTCCCTCCCCAGCTTTCCTGGAGCCCTTTTAGGGACTGGAAGGGGTACTATACTTTATAATAAAACCTTTCTACAAGCTGGAATTCTTTGTTCCTATGTGAAGGGGAAAGGATGTTTTTAGCAAGCAGATGCAAAGTCTTGCAGTTGTTTATAAACAGCTGCTCTTTTTCAGCAGCCTGGCCGTGAAAGTGGCCTTTATTTCATGTGAAAATGCAAAGTTGGTTTGTTTTAACCTTGCCCTTTGTTTTGTTGGGGTGTGTGTGTGTGTATTTATTATTTTTTTTAGTAATTGCTTTGGGATTTATGCAGTTTGTTGATTGTGATCTGGTTGGAGCAGGTCCAGTATCTCTGTGTACATACACTGTAGCCTACAGCATTTTGGGGGTTTCTGCTGCCACTTCTAATGAGTAACACTTTATAACGTGGAAATATTCGGATAATGCAGGATCCATCTTCCTCCTCCTGTACCCCAGCACGGCTGTGGCCTGGGGAGGAGATGTGTCATGTTTGGCAGGGATGAAGGACCCCGGGAGTCCCTCTGGTACCAGATGAAAGGGTGAGAGTAGCCAAACCTCTTGCTCATCTTATTTAGAAATTATTTTCATAGATGCTCTCGTGTCTGGATTGCAGAAGCTGGGGGAGAGCAGTCCCCCATCAGCTCCTGCACTTTGTGCTTGTAAGGGGAATAAAAAAGCCCATAAAACCAGGCTGGGATACCAAGACCTTCAGCCAGAGCCCCTTGACCTGTGAAAAGCTCCTGGTTGATGCTCTAATAACAAGAGAGGAGCAAAGCCAAGACCTTCTCGCAGGCAGAGGGGAACTAATAACCTGAGTGGGGTGGGGACGGGTGGTGGCCTCTCCCTGCCTGGGACCGAAGCTGCAATTAACACTTCATCAGCCCCACCAATCAATATTTCAAATTGATTCTCTTCCATTTGCACTGAGAGGAGAGGAAATGAGGGAAATAAGTACCAGGGCCGCTGACAAGCTTCATGACTTGAAGTCAAAGGCTGTTGGCTGTGCTGGAAGTGGCAGATCGTGTTGCTGAATTATTCATGGCTTCATTAGGAGGATACTTCAAGGTGTAGGACTTAGTTATATTTAATCTGCTCGTGCGTGCAGGAGGGAGGAAGAAATATACACCCGTTTAGTTTCTGGTCCATATTCTATGAAGATTAAACTGCCAGAGGGTTTTCAGTGGGAAAAGTCTGCTGAACCAAGCTCTGTCTCTGGCTGCTGTATTCGAAAGCCCAAGGCGTGTTGGGGATGGTGACTGCTCCTGGGTTCTTTCCTAGAAGATTGTCCTTCCACTCGTAGAATGGTTTGACTTGGAAGGGACCTTAAAGCCCATCCAGTGCCACCCCCTGCCCTGGGCAGGGACACCTCCCACCACACCAGGCTGCTCCAAGCCCCATCCAGCCTGGCCTTGAACCCCTCCAGGGATGGGGCAGCCACAGCTTCTCTGGGCAACCTCTTCCAGGCTCTCACCACCCTCACACCAGAGAAGTTCTTCCCCGGATCTCATCTCCATCTCCCCTCTTTCAGTGTCAAACCCTTCCCCCTCATTCTGTGGCTCCCCTCCCTGATCCGGAGTCCCTCCCCAGCTTTCCTGGAGCCCCTTTAGGGACTGGAAGGGGCTGGAAAGCCTCCCTTGTCTTTGTCTGCCCTCTCTCCCACTCCTAAAAAATCTTGATTTACATCGTACACAAGATGTATGTGGATGCTCAGCAAGGAAGACATCAAAGGGGGAACAAATTGGGATGTATGCAGCAAAATGCTCCCCCAGCAGAACTCTTGGCTGTTTCTTACACCAGAAACTTAATAACAAGGGCACTTCAATAATGCTGATAATAACCTCCATTGCAGGGATGTTTCTGTTCAGCAGAGTTTTGTGTTGACCTCCCCCTGCAGACCGGCTACCATCTGTTCCCAGAAAACCTCTCATTCATCTGCTCAGCCCCAGCAGGAATCGCTGCCGAGGGGTCTCAGCTGGCTTTGGAGAACAATAGCTGGGTTTGGGGAGGGGGACGGGGACGGGATCTGTCACCCTCTGCCTTCAGCTGAACTGGTGTTTCTTCCACTGAGTCGGTTTTTCCCTCCCTCCCTTTCTTTTGCACAGCAATAAGGTGCTTCTGGCTTATCAGGATGTCTCAAAGCACAAATTTCTGCATTCAGAGCAATTTAATAATCCGTCATCTGAGCACAAATTTGTATCAAAAGCAAAAGAATATCTAATGAGTACCTGTTTTTGAGAAGACTGATTGGTCCCCTCTTAAAAGCAACAATTAGGGCAATACTGAGCCCTTTCTCTCTTTCCCCAGATCCATGACTCCAGCCCAAGCAGACCTGGAATTTCTTGAGAATGCGAAAAAGCTGTCCATGTACGGAGTCGACCTTCACCAAGCCAAGGTGAGAACTGGCCTGTGTGCACCTGCCTGTGGGTTTTCAAATTTGGTTATCCTCCCCTTGTAGGAGCAAAGTTTACATTTCAGGAGGCTCCTTTTGAACGATGTAGGATGTCACCTGGTCCAGAAAGAGACACATAACAGAAATGCCTCGAGCATACTTGCAAGAGAAATTATTTATGTAGTACAGGTAGCTTTACCTGATTTAGACAGGTCCTTGCTCTGAGGAACTTAGAATAAAAGGCTCTGACCCTGCAAGGTGAGACTTTCTCCTCAGGGGAAGGCAGGGTAGATTCTGGACCAGCCCTTGGAGCAAACGGCATCACAGGAGAGAGCAGCAGAAGGGAGGAGAATGAGAAACGTGAAGGAAGAGCAATCCTGGCCTTGGCACAGAGAGGTGGAAGCTGAAATCTGGGTGGTGGGAAGAATAATTTTGGGTGAAGACCACTGGGGTGATTTGGAAGGCAAACGTTGACCTGAAACCCCCTGACACTGCTTAAATCCTCGTCTGCTTTCCCAGGACTTGGAAGGAGTGGATATCACTCTGGGAGTCTGTTCCAGTGGCCTTCTTGTTTACAAAGATAAACTGAGAATCAACCGCTTCCCGTGGCCCAAAGTCCTGAAGATTTCCTACAAACGCAGCAGCTTCTTCATTAAGATCCGGCCAGGGGAGGTACGTTCCTTAATTGCCTTCTGATGATCACCAAGGTGTTTGCTTCCCTAAAACAACGTGAGGAGAGGGAGCAAGCTTTTCTCTGGATGAATGTTTTATACTCTTACAGGGTTTTGGATCTTGGCTCGCTGTTTCCTTGGGGCAGAAGGCTCTGACCTTGCTGGAGCTGTAAACTCCAGCTCCTGGCTGGAGCTGTCAACCAGAGGGTGACAGTTTGTACAGCGTGTCATCCAGCACCACCTCCTGGCCCTGCCTGGTATTCCCAGCTGCCAGGGAAAACGGCTGGGAAGTTTGCAGTTGAAACTGGGAGAGGACTAACTCCTTTTTCAGAAACTGGCCAAGACAAAGGTTCTTTGTCTAACTTTCATTTAAAAAACCCCATAAATTTAAAAAATCCAGCTGCATACCTTTTGACTTAGACTGCAGCAGGCAGTCCTGCAGGGCTGCCCTGATGCTGCTTTTCATGAACGAGGAGATCCCTGGTGCAGCCCTGGTTGCTGGAAATACGATGGGCAGAGAGGCTGCAATGGGGATTTTTCTCCTTCCTCCTCCTCTTCCTCGTCCTCTTCAACTTCCGTGACCCTGCCTTGCAGGGAAGGCAATTTTTGACCCCGTCCTGCAGCTGGGCATCATGGTAGGGAGGTAAATGAGTCTGAAAGGCTGGCAAAACACAAATCCTGGTGTGTCCTCAGCTATGCGTGGGATTTGTGGACCGAGTTCTTGGACCCAAGCTCCTCCTGCACATCACAAAGTGGTTTCAGCTGCTCTTGGGCTTGAACCAGCAGTTTGTGCTGCAGCAGAACAGGTCGATGGGCTGGGAACTGGACTCTTACCCACCTTTATTTCTTGCTATACCTAAATAACTTGTGTTTTCTGCAGCAAGAACAATATGAAAGTACAATTGGGTTCAAGTTACCGAGTTACCGGGCGGCGAAGAAACTGTGGAAAGTGTGTGTGGAACATCACACGTTTTTCAGGTGGGTTTTCTCAGCAGTGGGCTTGCCTGGAATAACTGCTGTTATTCCTCTGGGGCTCCTTAGGCTTTCACAGCAATTGGAGTGCAAAGACGTTAAGTTTTTATATTGTAATATATTTCTAGGCAACTTCCACTTCATGAGACACATAAAACCAAGGTCTTCCAGCTTAGGGACCGTATTGTTAGTGTGTGTTTCTTTAGTTAATCAAGTGTATGTGAGAGACTTCTTTAATTTCATAGAATGGTCAGAGTTGGAAGGGACCTTAAAGATCATCAAGTTCCAACCCCCCTGCCCTGGGCAGGGACACCTCTCCCTAGAGCAGGTTGCTCCAAGCCCCATCCAGCCTGGCCTTAAACACTTCCAGGGATGGGGCATCAACAACTTCTCGGGGCAGCCTGTCCCAGTGCCTCACCACCCTCACAGCAAAGAACTTCTTCCTAATATATAATCTAAATCTCCCCTCTTCCAATTTAAAACCATTACCCCTCGTCCTGTCACTCCACTCCCTGACCAAGAGTCCCTCCCCAGCTCTCCTGGAGCTCCCTTCAGATCCTGGAAGGCTGCTCCAAGGTCTCCCCGCAGCCTTCTCTTCTCCAGGCTGAACAGCCCCAGCTCTCTCAGCCTGTCCTCACAGCAGAGGTGCTCCATCCCTCTGAGCATCTTGGTGGCCCTGCGCTGGACCTGTTCCAACAGTTCAATGTCCTTTCTATGTTGGGGACTCCAGAACTGGACACAGGACTCCAGGTGGGGTCTCAGGAGCTCAGAGCAGAGGGGGAGAATCACCTCCCGTGACCTGTATTTTAATTTCTCTTTACCTGCCGCTTCCTGCATCTGGAGGCGTGGTTTTTAACTGCTGCTTGTGGGTTTTCAGGCTGACTTCCACCGAGGCCATCCCGAAGAGCAGGTTCCTGGCCCTGGGCTCCAAGTTCCGCTACAGTGGCCGGACGCAGGCGCAGACGAGGCAGGCCAGTGCCTTGATCGACCGGCCCGCTCCCCAGTTCGAGCGGACGGCGAGTAAACGGGCTTCCAGGAGCCTCGACGGAGGTGAGT
Source organism: Thinocorus orbignyianus (assembly GCA_013400375.1). Lineage (NCBI taxonomy): Eukaryota > Metazoa > Chordata > Aves > Ciconiiformes > Thinocoridae > Thinocorus > Thinocorus orbignyianus. The sequence continues at coordinate 39,566 of VXBW01002245.1, forward strand.
GTCTGCTGCCTCTCCTCTCTCTCCACAGCTGGGGTCAGTAGGGTGCTGAAATACTCCTTAAATACCACCTAAATTCCAGCCCCAAAGCGTAACTTCACACTTTAATACAAGGCTCTAAAATGCAATCCCATGGGAGCACCGGGGAGAAAGGACTTGAGGAAAAGGGTGTGGGTGGGTGCTGAAGGCTTATGGCAAGATTCTGGTCCTAAAGATATGTCCTCATTCAATCTCAATGTGTTTTCCTTTTAGCAAACCAGGAATTAAGCTATTGTAGGATTTGTTTTCTTGAGTAAAACTTCCTAAAGTTCTTTTAGCTTCTTAAATTACATAGCTTTTCTTGAGGGAGAGATTTTTTTCCCCACAACTTTTCTGAAGGAAGTTTTCAGTGTCTGTTAAAACAATGCTGATGTTAAAGTTTGTGGTGTAGCGATCAGGAGGGCTCATCCCTGACATTTTCAGAAATACCTGGGTAGCAGCAGATGAGAGGGAGCACGGGGAGTAGCTGAGTCTGCTCCCCTTGATCCAATGCTTGTAAAATTAGGATCCAAGCCCAAGGGGAGCATCCCTTTACCCCGAGAGGATCCAGGGCTGAGGAGACCACCTCTTTGCCCTGAGAGGAGCTTCCCTTTCCACCGAGGGCACCTGACAGAGCAGGAACAGCGTTGTTTTGAGCCCTGAGGTCGTTCTGCAACCCAGGAGGGAGCGTGGCTGTCCCAGCACCCAGCAGCAGCCAGGCTGTCCCTGCTCCTGGCATGGGTTTATGGGGACTTAGTGCCACCCCGAGCCTGGGCTTCATGCCTCCGAGCTAGGAGGGAAAGGACTGCTTGGTATGAGCTCCACAAAGCAAAATACCTGCTTGTGTGTGAGGTTTCCCAGGCACGATGCTCAGAGGTGAGGTGACCAGCCCTTGGCTGTGCCCCATAGACCAGTCCAAGCCCAGATGAGTGGAGAAATCCCTGTTTCAGTCCCGCTCCCGAATGTCAGAGCTTGGAAAAGAGCAGCCCCTGAACATAACGCTTCCATCCCCATTGAAATCTTCAGCCTTTTTCCATCTGCTGTGTGGGCAGCTGTTAACATGTGCCCCGTTTCCTCAGCTAAACGCGCCACTCAAAAAGTTGAGTTCAGAGCCGTAGAGGAAGAGAAGCAGGAGAAGGTGGTGGTGGTTGAGGTTCCTGAACCAAAACCCGTGGATCAGATCCGAGAGAAGCCAGGTATAGCTGTGGTGGTGGCTCCAACTCTCTGTGGTCTTTCCTCTCCTCTACGTCCTTGTTCTTCACAACTCCCAAGTTTCACCAAATCTTTTTTTTTCCCCCCCTGTTTCTTTGCAAGAAGAGGTTCATGGTCAGTTAACAGAGAGCCCGGCAGAGCCCCTGCTCGGGGAAACTCATTAAATTTCCACCTTACACCTCGTTAAACATGTAATTCTTGCAAGGAGGTGGGGAGAAGTTGATGAGCGTTATCAAACCGCCCTGTTAAATTGGGGTGGGTTTGTAAATGTGGTTTAGAAAACTTCAAAGTTGGATCTTGAAACTTGTTGGAAAGCTTCTGAAATCCTTCCTCCTGGGACCCGCTTGCCATTTTGTAAACCTTTTCTGGGGTTTTTTTGGTGGTTTGAAAAATGCCTTCCCCCTCCCCCCCAAATTTTGCTACATGGAGCTTGTATTTCTCTTAAGACAGGTACTATTAATAAATATTAGTGCCCTGAAGAGGTGTGTAGGTACAAGAACATATTTGAATGCTAATAAGTGTATCACAGCAGGGGTGGTGTCAAATATTTGCAGCCTTTGTCGCTGAAGTAGCAGATCCCTGTGGTGCATTAAGGCTGGAGATAATTCTTATGCAGATATATTGGGAATACTGCTCCACTTCTCTTCTTCCACCACGATTATTTACTTTTTTACAGCCTGCTTTTGACACTGCTGGGTTTCCAGGATGAAATCTCAACCAAGTTTTCCTAAAGTAACCTGGCAGACTCTCTCCCCACCACTCTCTTGCCTTAAATTCTCACTGGTCAGCATCACCTGGCAGGGAACGCCTGATGCTGGAAGAGCAGAAGGTGGAGTATTAGCGTTTAAGGCACCAGGAGAGGTGCTGTGTGCTCAGAGTTTGTAGGTTTGAAATCAGTCACTCAAGTGTGTTTAATTAAAGCTGCTCATTTTTATATAGGTTTTCATCTAGAGGAGCCTGGGGGTGTTTCTTCTGGATTTTACCAGCCAGCTCCTGCATCTCCCCAGAATTTGCAGGCAGAGCCCACCCTAGGGCGGCACTGGAGAGCCCCTCATGTGTCCCCACGTGTCCCTGCGTGGGTGAGAAGCCCTCAAACCTTGCCCACGGTGTTCTTTCCCCACAGTGTGACCTGGCAGCTCTAGAAAGACTGAGATGCAGATGTGCAGTGAAAAATTGCTGTAAGCTGCCAGGTTTCATGGGGAGAGACTCTTTATCAGGGAGTGTAGCAACAGGATGAGGAGCTACGGTTTTAAACTGCAAGAGGGAAGATTGAGTTGAGATCTGGAGAGGAACTTGTTTGGTGTGAGGGTGGTGAGAGCCTGGCCCAGGTTGCCCAGAGAAGCTGTGGCTGCCCCATCCCTGGAAGGATTCAAGACCAGGCTGGATGGGGCTTGGAGCAACCTGGTGTGGTGGGAGATGTCGCTGCCCAGGGACTGGATTGTCTTTAAGGTCCCTTCCAGCCCAAACCATTCTGTGATTTTATGATTCTATGGCTTAAAAACCTTCTTGCTGTTCTCAGCTGCTGCCTTGGAGGGGGATCTCCTCTCGCTCTCCCCTCTGCTGCCGTGAGCATCGTGCATCCGCACCGTTCTCCAACCGCTCTGTTAACACGTACGAACCTCTTTCTAGCCAAACTCCCGCTTGAAACTTTTCAAATGAAACCCATTGCAGAGGAAGAGGAGGAGGAGGAGAAAGTAGAGGTGGTTAAGGTTCCCGTTGCCGAGCCAAAGTTACCGGAGCCTTTGCGGACGCGGTCAGGTACAGCCGCAGTGAGGTTGGGCATCGATGCGGCTCCCACGGCCCACTGGTTTGGAGTGATGCAGTGGCTTTAGGACAGAGGGTGCATCGTTTGTGGTGGTGTTCCTTGCCCTTACAATCACACCTGGCTTTGCAGAGTGTGCTGTGGTTCGCCAGCGCTGCTTTATTGGGCTGTGCCTCTGGGTGAGAGGAGGAGGTGCTTGGCTGTGTGTCAAAACGAGCGTGCAGTGGCTTCCTCAACCTCTTCTGTTCCTGTCCCTTCTTGGAAAATTCTTTTCCCCCAGCTTTAGGAATGTGCAGTGCCTAAAAATCAGGTTAAGTGCTGGAGGTGACGTACACTCTGCTGTATTTCTTCCCTAGAACCTGCTTCTGCCGTGCTTGGGGAGGGGTTTCACAGCAACATCCCTGCTGCACGCAGTTTCCCCCTCATCATAATTAAAAGCAGAGTGGGTTAGTCATTACTGGCAGAGAAGACTGAAGCCAGGGAGGAGGGAAAGTGGGAACCTCACCTCTTTTCTTGATTATTATGATCAACACTTAAACCAGCCCCTGCACTCAGACTCCAGGATGTTCCCTGGGATGGGACATCAACCAGTGTCAGACCCCAGCACATCCAGGAGCCTCCTCTGCCGCTGCCCCTTCTTCTCATCCTCCTCCTGCAATTGTCCCTCCTCTTGACTTTTTAGTCCAGACAAGAGAAGGCTGAGGGGGGATCTGATCAACACCTAGAAATACTTCAGGGTGGGTGTCAGGAGGATGGGGCCAGTCTCTTTTCAGTGGTGCCCAGTGACAGGACAAGAGGGAACGGGCACCAGCTTGAACATAAGAAGTTCCATCTGAACATGAGGAGGAACTTCTTCCCTTTAGGATGGCAGAGCCCTGGCAGAGGCTGCCCAGAGAGGTGGGGGAGTCTCCATCTCTGGAGACATTCAAACCCACCTGGACACCTTCCTGTGGGACCTGCTCTGGGTGGACCTGCTTTGGCAGGGGGTTGGAGGAGATGATCTCCAGAGGTCCCTTCCCCTTCATCACCCTGTGATTCTGGGACACTTTTGGTCCCAGTATGGGTGTTTTCTTGGCTGGGTTGATGATGACTGATATTTTAAATCTCATCTTTTGGAGCAGTGCTTTTTACTGTGTTTAAACTGTGTTGTTAGAATAGCCAAAGGTCAAGAAAATATAACTAAAATGAAGCATGGACAGTGCAGGACTCATCCTCGGATGGCAAAGGAGAAGCCGGGGGGCTGTTGATTATTTCTCCTGCATGTCCTGATGCTCTGAAGCAGGAAAGTGGCCGTTGCAGATTTACTGATGGCAGAATTGGCTTTGCTGCTTCATCTTCGAGGTGGCATTTTAACACATCCGTAACTTTTTTAGCCAAACGTGCTCTTGGCAATGTTGAGATAAGCCCAGTTGAAGAGGAGGAGGAGGAGGAGGAAGAAAAAATGGTGGTGATGAAAGAACTTGAGCCGGTCCCGAAGGAGTCAGGTACCACCACGATGGCTTTGCTCACCCAGCATCCTCCTCATCCTGACTGTCCCTGCCGTCCCTCCGTATGCCCTCCCCGGCGGCTGTCACCGCTTCCGTGGCATAAATGACACCGGGACACGGCACCAGCATGTCCTTCCAGAAGGATAACACAGTGTCTGGCTCACAGAAATGAACTTTGGGGGCAGATAACAGGGATGGTGGTGGTCTTTGGGGGTTTTGGGGTGGATTTTCAGCAAGATGTGGTCTCTAGGAGTTTGTCTTAAATATGTGATTTCAGCCTCTGAAAAATCAGGTTCTTTTTGTATCTTCTTGGCCACAGGGATACTTTGTTCTGTACATGTTTTACGTGCACAGAGGAGTTATGTTTTCAGTGAAAGAGGAATTCTTACTAAGGAGTTACTTAAAATTACAATTTCTTGAACAGCAGTTTTTTCTAGTGTCACTGTGGAGCTGGATGGACGCTGGTAACTAAGCTCTGGCTGGGGCCGGTTGCACAGTGTGACCCTCGGGACATAAAAAATGGGACTTCAGGAGTATGAAACCATGTCAGATAAATTATTTCAGGTGACTGGGTGTATTTTTAGCAGGACAGCCATAAAAACCAGCATCAGGAGAACCAAAGAGCTCGTTGCATCTCTAGGTAATGCATGGTATTGGCTTGAGTATTTCAGATGTGTCAGGCTTTTTAGGGCTGGGAAACAAGGAATGGAAGGAAAGAGTAGGCAGTTGATTTTGTGTGTCCCTGGGGCTTGTATTTGAGACTGTCATCCTTTGTCAGAGGATTTTTTTGGGGTAGCATGCTATACATTTCTGCACTGTCACTGATCCTGAGGTGCTGGGTATCTTCTCGCTGCGGTGCCTCGGGCTGCAGCAGGAGAAACCCATCTGGGACACACAACCCCAACCTGCTTTGAAACCCACCTGGAAGTTGCTGTTAAGTTTTACAGAGCAATACTTGTTGATTTTTTTTGTTTGTTTGTTTTTTTGTTTTAATTGGCAAAAAGATCAGGGAGATGGGGATAAACTTTTACTGCCCTCCCAGAAACCATCCCCTTTGGGTTAAGGAGTCAAGAACTCGCCTCAACTCCAAGCTTTTCTATTTTCTAATGGACTTCTGTGTCTGTTGTGTGCGAAGGACCCAGAGAAACTGATGGCACAGTGTCAAAAAACAGATTTGCCTTTCTGGTGTGGCTTCTCTGCAGAGTGCAAGCTTGCTTTTTGTAAACCATCTGTTGTGGGGTTTTATTTTCTTTTATTTCAACCATTAGGAAAATAATCTCAACTTTCCCCTACTGAACGCACAAGCTGCTTCGCTCACCATCTCTCTTTCTTTTCCTTTCTTTTTTCTTCTCCTCCTCCTCCTCCTCCCTTTCTTTTGAAGTGACAGCACTGTAATTTGGGAAGGTTTTGCCCAGTGCTTTAGAAATGTTGCCTGCTCTGAACCTTGTCCCCATTTGTCTCTCCTCCATCCTCAGCTGTGGCCGTGATAACCCCCGAGAGGAGTCCCCGTCCCACCTCTGCCCCAGCCATCGCTCAGACCCACGCTGCGGAGCCCATCCCAGCCAAGCCCCATGCCAAGGACGTGGTTGTTACCTCTAAAATGGAAAAGGAAGTGGCAAAACCTGATGTGAGACGTGAAGAAATTGCAGAGAAAGCCAAGCCAGAGCCAGCAGATGCAGCAAAGGTATGTTAGACCTCCCTGGAGGAGGCTGTGCTTGTGCTGGGCTGGAGCATCATCTCCAGAAACCCCTCCAGGACCTTCCCCTCCCATCTTTATTCCTCTCCTAGGCATGGGGAGGGGAGTGAGGAAAAAGGGATCTGAGTTCCAGGGAAGTCCCAACCCTCACCCTCTGGGTGTGAAGAAGGAGGAGGTTTAGACCCAGGAGAGTGAGGGTTTTGGTGGCTGCAGTTGAACCAAATGCAGCTTCACTGATAAATGGTTCAGAGAAACAACTGGGCAATAATTACACAGAAGTTCATGGTAATTGAATTCAGAGCTCACCCAGGTTTATGGTAAATGAATTTAGAGCTCACCTGTGGCTGAGCCACCTCTGCTGGTTCCTGGTAGGACAGCAGGAGCACTTCCAGGGAAAACAGTGATAGGGATCTGCTCCCCAGCCTGTGTCTGAATGCAAATGTTTTTTACATTGATAGACTTTCTCTGGGAGAGCTGCTCATAGGTTTCTGCAAACTGGACTAAAACTTCAGCTGTGAATAGCAATGTTGAGACCTTGTGGGGGTTTTTTTTGGGGGTTCCTTTGTTCAAATCAAAACATTTAAAACATTATTTGAGCTTTCTGCAAAGGTCAGAGAGTTCTGCTGGTGTAGGTCTGTGTGTGTTGTTCTCGTAAGTGAAAATAACCTGAAAAATCACTGTTCACGTTACAGTGTCTTTAGTCTGGTGTAAATTTTAGTGACTGAAACCTTGCAGCTGAAGTGTACACCTCGAGATACAATTTTTCACATGATTCTGAATATTTAACTGTTCTCAGTGTTACTGCAGCCACGTTTTTGCTTTTAGCACATCACACAGTGGGTCCTTGTACACCATACTCCGGGGGAGCTCAGCAGTGGTTAAGGTTGGGAGCTGGAGGTGAAGAAAGGACAGTTGCTTGAAAAAAAAAAAAATCTATGGCCTGGGTGAGCTGTAATTTTTAAATGAAAAGGCTGAAGAGACCTTTAGGATGGAGCTTTGGAGCCTGCACCGTGGCACACGCTGCCCAGGATGCTGTCCCTGCCCGCCTGCTCACCCTCATTAGACTGAGAATGAGTGTATTTTATTCATCCTGTCTCACTTATTACAGGGTTTTTTGTTTTTCTACGTGCTTAAAACACTGGATTTATTTATTTTTTTTTCTTGACATGTAGATGTGGGAGGAAATTGTGGATTTGAGCGTGGCAAATTTACCCTGTTTCCCACATTTAGCTGTACTGCTTCTTTGAACCCACTGATGTTTTTGCCTTCAGAGTGTTTGGCAATCCAGTTTCCCCAAAATACTGTCCTTCAAAGGTTAAGGCAATCTTGGCTCTCTGCTTATGAGCAGTGAAGAGCTTCATTTGTGACCCTAGGCTTGGTTTTTGGGGATAGGTCTCTTCTTACTGACCCTGTGAACGTAATGCCTGTACATAACAAATAATTTTCTGAGTTTTAAATTTTTGGAGAAGGTGTGTGTTAACTCGAGCATGTTGCTTTCCATCTGGATTTCCCTGGGAGATCCAGCTGATCCAAATGAAATTTGGAATCGTTGCCTGGCAAAGCTCATGCGAGTGGGAAGCCCTGTCTTCAGAAACATTGGAGAGCACTGGTTTCAAACACAAATAATTCTGAAACGGAAAGAATTATTGTAAATGTGCCCTTAACTAACAGACTGTCAGAGCTGCCGCCTCATTAACTCTTCCCGGAGAACTGCATGTTGGTTTTTGCATGTTCACCCTCAGTATTTCAAAACCAACCACATGCAGCTGTGTTTTGAAACTTTGGAAACAGCCTTCTTGAAACTAAAATGGTCTTCTTGCAACCAATCTACTAACAAGAAATGTTTTTACCAATTTATTTCTTAAATGTAGGTGAGGAAAGCGCACATTGAGGTCACAGTACCCACCACGAATGGTGACCAACCCCAGGTTTGTGCTAATAATTCGGTCAGGTTGCTCACTTTTGGGGTGTTGGTGTTTTGGTTTTTTGGTTTTTTTTAAGGTTAAAGAGTGAGGTTCAACATAGTTAAATGACCCAACAACCTTTTTTTTTTTGTGTGTGTTGTCGTTTGTTTTTTATCACTGCCCCACAGCAGCAGCCTGCAGAAAAAGAGGAAGAACTGATAAGAATGAGGAAGGTTAGACATTTTACACTTTCACCAAACCAAAATTTTTGCCATATCATTCATGCATCCATAACCTGTTTAAAAAGACAGTGCTCCAATTCCTTCATGTGCTCGGGGTTGGGTTTTTGTTGGTTGGTTGGTTGGTTATTTTTATTTATGATTTTTTCCAAAAATTGCAACTATCAAATATTTGATTGCAAAATGCACAGCTTTTTGGCCCAGAGACAGTCTGCTTGCTAAAATTAAGCATGTGGAATGGCCGAGAGAAACACACTTGGTTTTGATTGATAAAATTTACCTCAGTTTCTCCGTGACAAATTCAATTAGAAACCAAAGCTGTAGAGTGCGCATTCCAGAAAATGTCAAAAAAACCCAAAGAAACAAAAAAGTATCATGCTTTGGTGGTTTTTTTGGTATTTATTAAGGAATAGGGGATGCACCTGAGATGGGAGAGGTGCTGAGACACTGTCACTGCACGTTGAGCCCCCGTGGAAGCTGGGGTGGGCAGAGGCATCACCGTCTGGATCTGGAGCTGTGACCTTGGTGCCGAGGCTTCTCCTCAAAACCCCTACAAGCCAAGGGAGCCCCCCCGGGAGCTGTCTCTTTAAAGGACTCATTGCATCCCCCCGTTCTCCATCAGGCAGAAGCCCCCCTTGCCCCCCCGGTGGTGGGTCCCTGCCCCAGGCTGGCCCAGCTCTGTGCTCCCCACCTGCACTTCACTTTTTTAATTTGCCAATTTGTCGATCCCGCAAGAACGACTTTTTAATTTTTTGTGCTTTTCTTTTCTTTTTTTTTTGTTTTCTATTCTTTTGTTTCCCCCTTTTCTTTCGTTTTCACAGAAAAGATCAAAGAGGCTAGATGGTGAAAACATTTATATCAGGCATAGCAATTTAATGTTGGAGGTTTGTATGAACTTGAAGCTTTTTTCAGTTGCCTTTGCCTAGACCTTCTGCATCTGCGCTCGACTTTTTTTCTTCCTCTTCTGCTGCTGCCTTTGTTTTTGCATGCTGTTGCATGAAAGACCTGTTATTTTTTATTTTCTTTTATGTTTTTAAATAAAAAATAAATAAATATGCTTTTGCATGGTAACAGTGAAGATGACGATGTGCAGGCATCCTTCCTTCTCCCTCTTCTGACTTTCATTCTCTCATCCTTCCCCAAAATATATGATTGGCAAAGCTCGGGTCTGCTCTTGGACCAGCTGGGTGCTCACAGAATCGGGGAGGGGGGGCATCATTGCCAAATTTCTCCTTGCTTGAAATCAATTGTTTTCCAAGGGGTGGGGTGGGGAAACAAGTCTAGGAAAATGCAAAATTCGGGAGAAGCTGCAGGTGAAACGGTCACCTCCATGACCGTTAGGGTGGTGAGGCGCTGGAACAGGTTGCCCAGGGAAGTTGTGGCTGCCCCATCCCTGGAAGTGTTTAAGGCCAGGCTGGATGGGGCTTGGAGCAACCTGCTCTAGGGAGAGGTGTCCCTGCCCAGGGCAGGGGGGTTGGAACTTGATGATCTTTAAGGTCCCTTCCAACTCTGGCCATTCTATGATTCTATGACCTTCAGGCCACCACATTGATTCGGACGGGAGCACGTCCTCCTTTGGGCTGTTCCTCACCAGCAGTGCCATCCTCCCCCCAACTCCTGCCTCCCTCACACCATTTATAATGCTCCCCTGGTCCCTTTCCTGCATCAACCACACGTCCCTTTGGAGCCAGTGGCCGCGGATGGCTCGTGAGTGGGCCAGAAGCTGTTTTATACTTCCACAAAGGGCTATTCCCTTGGATATTTTCCCTTTACATGGCTTTGGGAGCCCTTCACACTTGGTTTCGCCCAAACACGGTCTCAGAACAGACCATGCCAATCATATATTTGATGTTTTTTTAATACACTGTGTTACGGAAGACGTTTTGTGGCTTCTGATTCTTTGTTCCTGTGTTACGTGTTTCTACTCCGACTTGCAGCACCAACAGCTGGTAGGGTTCCCCCGTTGGTACCTCTTGAAAGTTGAAGTGTACTAACTGCCTTCTCCTTATTTTGATTTTAAAAAGTTCTGCAGCTTTTGGGTGGGTTGTTGGGATTTTTTTTTTATTATTTTTATTTTTATTTTTACTTTTTTGACTGCTACACCTTCAAGCTTTCAGCCACCAGCGGAGGGTGTGTGGCACAAGGGGCAGGGTCCGGCTGCCGCGCTGCGAAGACTCTCTGCCTGTCGCTTTCTTTCACCCAACTGGAGCATCTCCCATCTTCCCAACCCCAAATGGAGCTGTTTTTTCCTTGCTTCTCAACCCCTTTTTCCTGTTAGTGCAATACTTAGCTCTGGCACCCAGCCCCTTCCCTCTCCGCTGCCCTCCCCACCAAGTTCTGTTGCAGGTTCTCCAGCCCTTCCTTAGAAAAAGGTTGACCCCAGCAGCTCACCCCCTCTGTTCCTATTATTGTTATTATTATTTTAATATTATTTTTTAAATTTAAATCCCTGCATTTTGACAGATCAGATGCTTTTCCAGTGGAACCTCATACTCCTGAAGCTGCTGCTTGATTTTATTGAAAGCTGTTTAATGCTCCACGCTCCTTTTTCTTACAAAAAAAGAGAAAAAAATCAGGAGGAAAAGCATTAACGCTGAGTGAGCTTGTTTCTCCAGATGCTTCCAAGACCCGTTGTGGCTCCACGTAGCTCCTGGTGGCTTTAGCTTCTCCACAAACCCTCCCAGAACCAGCTCAGTGGCCAAGGTGGTCTTTTTCTCTTCTCTGAACCAGGAGCAACCTTAAGGCTCTTGCGTCTGGGGAGGGTTCTACCCCAGAGTCCTCAGCAGATTTATTTATGCTTTTTTTATTATTATTTTTAATTTTTCCTAACCAGCAGGCACTCGCCTTGTGCTTTCATCCAGGAGGGATGCCAAAACTGGTTTTTTTTCCCACCCTCCAACCTCCAGAACCGTGCCAAAAAAGAGCAGATGTTGTTATTGAGGCATTTGGGGCTGCAGCCCCGCGGAGGGAGGGAGGTGTGTCCTGGGTGAGCTGCAGGGATGCAGATTTGATGTGTATGTGGGGGTGACATCTCCTTTAGGGCTGCATTTTCTTTCCCATCTCCTAAAATAGATGGGCTGAGTGTGCATTCCCCCACCCCCCTTCTCCCCGGGCACAGAAATAGTGACATTTCCCAATGATGCTTTTGCTGACAATTTCCCCCCTTTCTCATGGGTGAGACTTGCTGCTTTTTGGCACTGTCCGGAGCAGTTCTTGTTTGGCTTCAGCCTCTTTTATGCAAAAGCTTTGTTTTCAACAAACTCTGGTTTTGCTTGCGAGGAAAAAAAGCTATTTTTAAAGGACTTGAAGAGAGCTGACTTGCCTTGAAAGCCTGTGCCTTTATGCTGTAAACTGGCATCACAGAGCAGAAATTGGGGCCTTTGCAGGCAAAGGATTTGTTTTATTTTAGCAGGAGATTCTTGATTCATCTGGCATAAAATAAATTCTCAGTGGGATTGTAGAGGGCTGTCATCTCAGTTTTGTTTCAGAAGTCCAAAAACCTCCTGGGGTAGCTCCTGGAGGGATGAGATGAGAGGGAGGGGGAAAAAACAAAGCAATGAGGGGTATTCTGGGACCAAAGATAATTCCTGGTGGGATGAAAAAGAATAGATATGAAGAGAATAAATAAAATGGGGAAAACATTTTCTTAAACACTGATTGCATTTATGCCTGTGAATATTCAGGCTGGCAGAGGGAAAAGAAAGCAAACCCACCCAATTTCAAGGCATGAGATTAGATAATCCAAACAGAATCTTGGAATATTTAAAAACCACAATCCCATATGGGAAAAACCCCGGAGCTCACACCTCGGCTCTCATCTCTTCTGAGGGTGGTGAAGATGAACCCGTGGCACATCCCGCTCCTGGAGGAGCTCCCCCCTGCTCCCTGCCGGGGGAAGTTTATCCCAATTAATCAGTGAGGAAAGAGGAGGGAGAGGTGGTTTCCTTGGTGTGTTTGCAGTGTGAGCACGACTGATGGAGGTCGGCAGCATCTCTGCTGAGCAAGCTTTGCTGTGTGGCAGCCTAGAGCCTCTCCATGTCACCTCGTGTCCCTTCATTCATCCTGTCCTTTTGCTGATAGGATCTAGATAAAACCCAAGAAGAAATCAAGAAGCATCACGCCAACATCAGTGAGCTGAAGAAGAACTTTATGGAATCCGTCCCGGAGCCTCGGCCGAGTGAGTGGGACAAGCGTTTGTCCACTCACTCCCCTTTCCGAACCCTCAATGTCAACGGGCAGATTCCCACGGGAGCGGACGGAGTGAGTACCTCGGGGGGCGTGCGGGGGGCGCGGCATTGTATCGGGACCTGGGGGTCAGCCTCAGCTCCTTTTAGTTCATAGTTATTTTGAATTCTAGTTGTTAATGTTGGAGTTTAACCCGCGTCACGGGCTCTGAGAGAATTGATGCTTTAGATGTGATATCAAAAAAGTGTGATTTTTTCTGATAGAAAATAGTGCAGGAATTCTTCACCTGGTTTTGGTGCTGCTTTTCCTGAGGTTGCTGTTATCCCCGATACGTGTCTGTTTTGGGGACAGGCATATTCCCATTGCCAGGGAATTCATCTCCCCAAAATGTGGAACCACACCTCCCCAGAAGAAATTTTTCCCTCTGAGGGTGGTGAGATCCTGGCCCAGGTTGCCCAGAGAAGCTGTGGCTGCCCCATCCCTGGAGGGGTTCAAGGCCAGGCTGGATGGGGCTTGGAGCAACCTGGTGTGGTGGGAGGTGTCCCTGCCCAGGGCAGGGGGCTTGGAACTGGATGATCTTTAAGGTCCCTTCCAACCCAAACCATTCCATGGTTGTGTGAAACCCCCCACCAAAACCTAAACTGAAGGGAATTGTTACTTCTGAGATAATATTGCAGGCAATCCAGTGGAGAAGCACCAGGCTGATACTGCTTTGTTCTCCAGTTAACCCAGTATCTCGTTGGGTTTAGTCTTGCATTAGGATCTGCAGGTGCTGGTCTGCTGTGGAGGCTTCAAGAAGACTCCTCAGGTGGCTACAGCAGGGCTGTTCATACGCGATGGAAATCTTTCTCCTTGCAGGAACAGTGTCTGTATGTTAACAGCCACATACATTCAGTTTCCCCTGCTGATTTCCTTAAAAAAAAGGTAATTTTTCAAAGAAACCCAAGTTGGAGCAGCAGAGATCTTTCTGCCAACTGGTTTCTTCCTGGGTAACAGACAGCTTCTCTGTTTAACGCTGGTGTTACCTACCTCAGATTTGAAGCTCGTGAGTAAAACTGTAATTAGAGCCCCTGGAAACCAGGCTCTTGAGTAAGAAATGCAATTTTTTGTGACAACAGAAAAATTGCTGCAGTTGTGGCAGTCCTAGGCTCTCTCCAGGTTTAAGCCTGGCTCCTGCCCTTCCTGCCTGCAGCGGGGGCAGACGAGCTCCTGTTTCATCCCAAAACCATTGCAAGGGAGATTACTTGATGAACAGAAATAATCCTGGAGCAAGTGGAGGGTTATTGGAGCAGGTGCAAAGGGTTTTAACGGCCAAGTTCACTGCAGGTTCCTCAAAGCGTAGAGAAAAGCTCTGACAGTGACAGGGTCTTTTTTTCCCTGCTAGAAAAACATCCTCCCCCCTTCCAAATTAACTAATGGGGTTGATCGTTATCCTTGGAATTGCCCCCTTTAATGCATGGATGGATTTTCCTCTTTGGTTGCTGAGTCTCGGTGTAAATTCTGCAGGAATTTGGGCAGCAGAGCTCTGCCTGTGGTGCCACGTGGTTCCTGGATATGTGGATGGGATGGGGTGGGGGCTCTCAAGCTCCACAACTGCAGTTCAAGAATTATATTCTTGATTATTCTGAATAATTTCTTGCACGGTGACCTCACTGGGAGGTCTTGGGGGAACACTGTCCATGATACATGTCCATGACCTTCCAGACGTGCACCTTTCGGAGGCAGGCACCTCCTGGGGAGGGTGTTCTCCTTCACCCACCATGTTTAAGGGTGGTGAAACATGGTGCAAAGCACCATCCTCTTTTCTCCCATTCCTGGTGGGACCTTCACCCTACTTTTAGTGGCCACAGGGAGTTCTGCCAGGCCTGCTTTTCTGCATATAAAATAGATTTTCTTGCAAGACAACTGAACCTTAACACGCTTTGTGTGTCCAGGTCAAGAAAGTCACTGTCCTATCTTCTGAGAGACAGGTCGGTGGGCTCGAGGTAAAGCTGCTGCTCTGATCTGTGCTGCTGGACCAGACTTTTGCTATGGCAATGGCACCGAGCAAAAACTCAGCAGCAGCTGCTGGATGAAATAACATGGTTTTCTTTTTTATTATTTTTAATTTTTTTTTCTTTTGGCTACATGAAGTAGTTTGATAACTCTCACCCAGAGGACTTTCGCACTGCTGCAGCTTCTTGCAGCTTTCGGTTTCGCTTATTTTGGTGCATGGCTGGTTCGGAAAAGCTGCATGAAAGAATTTAACTGTGTATTTGGAGAGAAAAGCAAGCAATGAAAGTTTAACTGTACCCTGTTCTTTTTATGTTGTCTTTCTTTCCGTTCTGTTTTGTTTTTTTCTTTTCTTTCCTTGTTGTTGTTTTAATGATCATGTTATTCTTGCATTTTATATTTTCTTTCGCTACCCAGTCTCCCGGCTACTTTCTCCCCAGTACTCATCACTTAGGGGTGTGCAAAGAACCAGTCCCCAAGTATCGCCCCGATCAGAGGAGATTAGCGCAGCTGAGAGAGCTCAGAGCCAAGTTTTTCCTCTCCTAAGTCCACCTGGGTTTCTCCAGGTTTTGGCAAACTAAAAGGGATGGAGAGTAACCAACCAGCAACGTCACCCACAATCTTTTCTTTATCCACCAAAAGCCCTAGAGCCCTCACACGATCCTGTGGAATTTACACAGTCTGGGATTTGGGTTTGGGTTTTTTTTTTTCAACATTCTTTAGACTCCAGAAACAAAAGTGCTAAAATGTAGAGGAAAATCAAAGGAGCTGACGATGCTCCCACTGCCGTCCTGCCCCTGCCACCCTCGGGGTTTCTAAGACCTAACTGTTTTTCACTTGTTCTGGTAGAATTTTCAAAACAACTCTTGAAATTTTGATATTTTGGAGGGAAAAAAAATATAAAAAAGAAGCCTTTTGTATCTGCACCGTGGTCTGAATGCTCAAGGCTGTTTAACAAACCCTCTTTTTTAAGGGCACTGTAGAATAGGAAGCTGTTACGGGCCACGTTTTGTACCACACCCTTTCTATCTCTAATGCCTGGAACTTTTTTCCCCCAACCATTCCAATTCCAAAACCCTTCAGCAGGTTTTGAGCATGTGTTTTCTGGGTGGACAGGTGACAGAACACAGGCGATTCTCACCCAGATGTTCTTGAGCTCTGCAGAGAGAACTGGATTTTGGAGCTCTGAGCCTGGTGTGACCCAGACCACCAGTGGCTTTGCTCTCCAGGACGGGTTATTTTTCCGATGAGAGGAAGGCTGTCCTAATGCTTTGCACGCCTCCAAGTGTCATTTTGGGCACCTTCCATCTGTCATTTTTGTTCATCTCTCTCTGTCTTTCTTGATCTTCTACCACGAAAGCAGACACAGGAACGCCTGTTAGTACAGGATGAAGACAAACTAAAAAAGCAGGAGATACCTACTGAGACAGCCTTGCCCCTCCAAGCAAGCGAAGAAACTCTGCCAAAGGTTTCTATTCCAATTCCTGAGGAGCAGAAATCACTCAAAAAGTGTCAGCTGTACTCTAGCATTTTTCCTTCTCCACGTGTTCCCTTTATGATGTCCTTTCTCCTGGTGGTAGCGCTGACTGTTTGGTGGCTGCTCTTTCTCTGAGTGGCAACAGGGTCATGTTGAAACCTCAAGACCAAAGCTCCTGAATTTCTTGGCCGTAGCCTCTGCTGCATCCTCTTCCTTGTCCTGGTCTTTGATCTCCGTGGTCGGCTGTCCGTGGGGAGGGACATCCCACCACCGCCGCGTTAATGCTGCTGTGTGTCCTCGTGTAGCTGTGAGCCGGGAGTGGTCATGGATTCCAGGGATGTTCTGAGATTTCCTGGTGTCCAAAAGCAAATTTCTCCTAAACCGTGTTCCCAATTGGCTGTGAGGGGGCAGATGGGGAGAGTAAAGACATGGGAGGAGGCATTTGCTTCTCCAGCCCCCGTAGCCCTTGCGAAGGAATTGCCGAAAACTCGCTGCTTTGCTTGTTGGTTTAGATGTACGACGTTCACAAGCTGAAGAACATTTGATGCTGGGCCAGGAGAGGCTTTGCAGCAATCTGCTGAATCTAATCCATAACCACTCCTGTCCTAGGAAACTAAGATTGGCATTTAAATACAAAGTGTTGATTATTGCTGCTGCTGTTAATTTAGAGGCAGGGACCTCATTTTCTTGGCAGAGGGGAGAAAAGCCTTTTGCAAAGTGCCGCAGTTTCCCTCTCCCACTCCTGTTCCCCTTTCCAAGACAATACATGGTGTTAGAGGAGAAAACCCATTGCAAGGAGATATTTATTGTAAACGTAGATTAATCGTTTTCCTGAGCCTGCTGGTCTGGGTGCACTTCAGATGTCTGTTTGGTTTTTTCCCTTAAATGTGTGTTGAACTAACCGTCGCATGTTTGCTCAGGTCACAGGAGGGGGCTTAACCCACCCTTGGGGAGAGCATGTTGACTTGACCATGGTGGGGACACCCTGCTGATGTTAAAGCCATCAGTCATTTTGACTTCTCTGACAAAACCCTGGCATGTTTCTTTAATCACCCACCAATGCCAATGTCTGGAGGATGCTCCTGTTGATCCCGGTGACCCCGGGTTGAGCTCTGGGATGAGCAGCCCCGGTTTGTGAGCTGGAGGGAAGACAGGACTTTGTGTCTAAGAGGTTTCTTTTCTGTATATAGTCATTATGGGGCAGAGCTGAGCCGAACGCTTCTCCTTTCAGTAGTAATCTGCTCTCTGTTGCTTTCTCTGGAGGGTTGGTGTAGACACGATCACTCCTGCCAGCAGATGCCATCGGTGTGGGCAGCTGCTCCAGCAGCAGAGAAGCGAAAGGCATAGACTTTCATTACAGGGACTAAAATGTGTGAATATATATAAATACATGTATTTATAGCCCTTTATAGATGTGCATCTGTGTGGAACAGTGTTATTTAGGAAGCTAGCAGACAAGCTTGCAGGAAAAAGGCATAAGGCAAATATTGGCATGTGCTGGCTGATCTGAAGGACCGTGGTGTAACCATGGACCGTTCGAGCCGCCTCTCTTGCTTCCCATGTACAGGTGGAGGCTCTCTAAATGCTGTCTCCGAAACTTAGGTCGCTAGTGAAAACCATTCCCTTTAATCCCGCGGGAATCTTTCCAATTTACTCTTGTAACCTGCTACGATTAGTTCACCGGTTCGTGCCTTTAGGACTTTGTTTTGTGAGGATGCTGATTTTTCATCAGAGAGTGTTCTTCCCTTTTTAATAACACTGCCTTTAACACACGGTCTTCCTCTTTCAGCTGTTGAAGGTGTAGAAGTCGGTGGGGTTTTGTACAGGGAGCGGACGGAGCTGCATCCTGGGAATATGCCTTAGGATGCAGCTGAAACTCTGGCGTGGAGTTTGGGAAGTCTGTTGTGAGCGGTGGGGAAGGATGTTGAGGTGCCACGTGCTGTGCGGGAGATGCTGGATGGATGAAACCAAGGGGGAGGATGCTTCTGGCTGGGATTCCCTGCCTGAATCCCCAAAATCAGAAGCGACACGGTGAAACCCAAGGACTGGAGCTGTTGGGATCTCTCTCTGTCCATTTTCTGTCCCTATTTCCTGGAGAAGGGCAGTTTAAACACACGTCTGATTCCTTTCAAAAGCCATTGCTCGGTTCAGCTGCCGTGATGCGGCTTTGAGCACTGCTGAGGTTACTGCATGTTGGTTTTTTGAACCCATGACAAGTACTTTGAAGCCACCCGAGTGGCATTTGCAAAGCCATGGTGTCTCTAGCCCTGTCTACTGTTTCCAAAGGACCTGAAGTCTAAAAATCTTGGCCCAGAGCAATATTTGAACCCAGTGCTCAGGGTTATCTTATCCCAGAGTGGTGAGAGATGCCCTCTGTTCCTCACTTCAACTCAATTCTTTAGCTTCTTCATTAGAATGGTCTCTCTCACACTTTCTCTTCTTTTAATCTTGAGATGAGCCTGGTTATCATCAGCAAAAAACCTTTGAAACTTTACATTCTGAGAATGCTCAGGAACATTTTTTGGGATTTATACAATGATTATCACTGCAGAGTATAAAGAAACTGAACAAAGGCTTTACATTTCTGTGGCAGTTTAGTGGCCAGTTTTCTGTGTTCATCCAGGGGGATGTCATCTTTTCTGGCAGAGAAAGTCCGTAGCTTCTCAGGAGCAGAAACGTCATCCATCTGCTGCCGCTGTGATGTGTCCGCTCTGCTCCAGCCCCTTTGCCACTCACTTCTCCGCTTTTTTCCCATTTTCTTGCATGGCAGAGGCAGTTCCAGACATGCCTCGTGGCAGCCACATAAGGTCTCTCTCCTCCACATTATATATTTTGTTCCTCATGTGATGTATCTCCTACATGTCAGGTGGACTCCTGATTTTCTCCCTGTGTCCGGGAAGGACGGGATTTTGGGATGCCTGCTTTGCACAGGGAGAGTTGATTCACCCTAGTTCCGTTCAGGGCAGAAGTCTCGGGTTTTTCCTAAAGGAACCAGCGCCTGTCCTTTGCTCCCTTTATTCCTCAGGAACAAACTTGCTGCAAAACCCTGGCGCCATCCCTGAGCCTGAGCAGTGGCAAATGAACCCACCCCCGTGTGTCCATCACTGGTGTGATGCCCGTGAGGGATGGAGAACTGGGTTCTCCTTTCCATAGGGAAACTGGGAATGCCTGCAGCACGTATCCTTATCCGGGCAGGTGTGAGAAATCCTGAAACTCACCTTCAGAATCTTCTTAGCCTGATATCGGCCCTTCCGAATGTCACATAAAATGCCAAATCTTGCACTTTTGTGCTTTAGGAGAAAGTTGGGGTTAGTGTTTTGAAGCAGGCGGTGCCAGGTGGCTTGAAACTCCTCGGAGGCCGTGTTGGGTATCGGGCTCTGCCTGTGCCCTGCGTCGGTGGTACTCAAGAGGTGTGTGTTACTGTGAAACAACAGCAATTTTTCTTTTCTGTTAGTAAAAGCAAACAGAGAAATGAAGGTGTTGGCTGCGTCTCCTGCCACGTGCTGCTGTGCCCCAACGGGCGGTAGAGGATGAACCGAGGGCTCTGGGGAGCTCAGATTTGGATACGGAGTTAGTGATCACCCCAAAAAGTAGCTATTCCATAATTTGCCTCCTATCCTGAAATAATGAGGAGAGATGGAGTTCCTCAGCCTGGCACCAAAGGTGAGCAGTAGATGGAAGGGGTGAGTCTGGGCTGGCCTCGCTGTGTCTGCACTGTGGGGCTCCTCCAGAAGGTTCTGGGCAAAGTGTCTTTCACTTCACGAAAGGGTCGGTCACTTGTCACTTGGAGGATTATTCCACTGGTTTAGTGGGTTTTCTTTTTTCCTGGTTGTGAATTGGTGGCACCTGTTCTGACCTACAGACTTGAGGTAGGATGCTTTCTGGAAGATTTTAGGCCAAGGAAGGGTTTATGGATTCATTTAGAAGTTCTCTGGTGTGTACTTCCTGGTGGGTGAACCAGTGGTGGTTCTTCTTGTGTCCCTGTTGGTGTCTGTCCTGGTTTGTGAAGCTGGAGGGAAGGACTAGCCTTGGTTTGTGCCACTTCGGGATGTCCTAGCAGTGGCACACGGTCATGTTAAATCAGTTTATGGGGACTAAAAACACTTTCTTTTTTACCTAAAATGCTCTCTTTTGGAACACTTTTTCGGTTTTGTATTTTTTCTCAGATTTTTCTTTGTAAATATGTACATTTATCATTAATAAATGTTATTGCAAAACAGATTCTTCTTTCCCCTGCTTATTAACAACAAAGCTGTGTGTGACAGGTGTTAACAACTTCCTTGGACTAACCTTGGGCTGTTGCTGCTTCCTCAGACCAGGAACCATCAGACCCCAGCTCGTTCCTGGTTGTGTTTGGGGCTGGTGGCTCTGCTGGACACTGATGTGGTTTTTCCTGCTCCTGGGGAGCAGGGACAGGTTCTCAAAGTGGCCAGAATAATTCGATTGAGGATTAAATCCAGCTTGGTTTAAGAAGGGCTTTGTTAGAGGAGGGGTCAAAGGGCTCAAACCCTCGGCCAAATAATCGCTGTGACACTGACACCTTCTCCCTCCTCCTTGCTGAGATTGAATGGTAGGAAAAATCATTGGCAGAAAGTTGTCCCGAGGGCAGAGGTGTCCAAAGTCCTGCGCTGTGCGACTGCGAGAGCCTCTGCCTCACACCTTGTATTAATTTGAGGACAAAAATGCTGTTTGCTGGTTTGTTAAGCCAAGAAACCACGTTCCTAACTAGTCACCGCCTTCCTGCCAACACAAGTTGGGTTGGAGCTGGTTGGAGCTGCTTGAGGTTGCCTCTAGAGGCAGTAAAAAAGAGCCAGTCTTAGTTCTAACTCCCAGCTTTTCTTCTCTCAGCTTAATTTCTACTTCTGGATAAAATGTTTGGCTCGTTCCGTGCCATTGTGACCATCTTGGGAAGGGAATCCAACTGCAGGGGAGCCGCGGGGAGGCTGGTGGTGCCGCTCTCCCGGCTGAGCCCCGGGGAGGAGGAGTGGGGCTGGGGTTTGATTTCTGAAACACAGCAAGCAAAACACAGCAGCACGAAAGCTGTGTCAGTTATAAAACCCTGAGGGTGTCCCCCTCCTTGCTCTCCTCCCTCACTGCAGCAGCCTTTGCGATGCCACCAGCAGCTTTTCCCTCCGCGGAGGGGATTTGGAATAGGAAGGGCAAAGCTCTGTGTGTGTCCCCATCGAGGGTTCCTGCCCCACGGGAGGGGTTGGGAAAGGTGAGGGGTCAGGGTGGATGGAGGAGAGAAATGCCTCTGGCATCCTAGTGCTCAGCAGCCTTATTTTAATGGCTTAATTAGTGATCCTGAGGTTGCAGTGGATTGGAGGTGGCTGCTGCCTGTCATGTAATGTCTTGGGCTTCTTGGTTCGTCAGGGCACGTTAATCATTTGAAGCTTGTAGCCTCCTCTTGTATTTTCTAGCGTTGCTTTTAACTTGGGGGAAATTCTCTTTTTACCCTTGTGTTGTCTCGCTGGGCTGGTCAGGATGTTGTGATCACATCAATGGCAATTAAAAAAAATCAGCCCCCAGAAGCAAATCGGTGGGTAAGGGCCGTCGCATCCAACCGGCAGGGCTTGTCGAACGGCTCCTAAACTTTTCATCTTGTATCTTTAAAGGGAAGCAGTTCAGTGAGGCACGGCAGGTATTGTAAAATAAGGATCTTCCTGTTTTCTACTTTATAAAATGCTTTTTACCCAAGTGCTTTGACAGCCGTGAGCTTGAGCATCATTTGATCTGGGAAGTTCTTATCGGTGAGTGTGTGGTTCGCTGCAAAAGCGACGTCCTCTACGTGTGCACCTGCGGCCGCCGGCACCGAGCCTGTCACGCTGCTGTGGAGATGTGTTGGGGGGATAACCTAATAACAGGCACCACTGCTGGGCCAGCTGTTGTTCCACCCTGAAAGGGGACCGGGATGTGCCAACCAGCTGGAAGTTCTAGCATTTTGGTGGTTGTAGGGAGTTAGCACTGCACCATCACTGGGAACAGGTCCAGTGCAGGGCCACCAAGATGCTGAGAGGGCTGGAGCAGCTCTGCTGCGAGGACAGGCTGAGAGAGCTGGGGCTGTTCAGCCTGGAGAAGAGAAGGCTCCGGGGAGACCTTGGAGCAGCCTTCCAGGATCTGAAGGGAGCTCCAGGAGAGCTGGAGAGGGACTCTTGGTCAGGGAGTCTAGTGACAGGACAAGGGGGAATGGGAAGAGGGGAGATTGAGATGAGATCTTAGGAAGAACTTCTTTGGTGTGAGGGTGGTGAGAGCCTGGCCCAGGTTGCCCAGAGAAGCTGTGGCTGCCCCATCCCTGGAAGTGTTCAAGGCCAGGCTGGATGGGGCTTGGAGCAACCTGGTGTGGTGGGAGGTGTCCCTGCCCAGGGCAGGGGCTTGGAACTGGATGATGTTGAAGGTCCCTTCCAACTCTGACCATTCCATGATTCTATGATTTTGGCTCTCCTTCAGCCTCCAACCATGTGTATAACTGCTTTGGGGTGAGGGTGATGGAGTATTCCCGAGTGGAGGCAGCATCACGGCGCCTGCCCTGGCTGCAGAGAACGGGCAGCTCCGGCCAGCTGGTTCATACCGATGTGTCCTGACATGAAATAGCAGGTCCTTGAAAAACGATGGGCAAAAAACTTCTACAAAAACACTTTTTAAGAAAAACAAATCATTTTGGTTGCTGGTATCAGCCATGCAATTCCGCCTGTTATTAATTTATCCCCAGCCTGAATTCTCATGTGTTTCTTCTCGTGCTGCAAGGCTTAAACCGCGCCGTATCCTCGGGATTTGACAGCACCGGGTGCACCGAGAGGGGGGGTTCCATGGGGTGATGCTGTAGCTGCATCCGTCTGTGGTTGGATTTGTTTCTCCTGGGGCACCGCATCCTGCCCCGTGTTGTCTTCACCCTGTGCCTGCTTCGCCCTTGGATTTGGGCACGTCCCCGCTTGGGTTCCGTGTCTCTGGAAAAATGCGGGTTTGGCAGCCAGGGCGCTTCCAGGTTTCATGGGTCTCACAAGGAGAGAGCTTGGGAGTCTGCAAATCTGAGTCCTACAAATAGGGATGCTTTTGCCATTTGCGGGTGAAAATAAATCTTGATAAGATCAGAATTTGTCATAGATGTTCAAATTCCTAGGGGTGGGGGGGGCGGTATTTTTTTTATATTAAAAGATAATATTTTCTATCCTACAGACAAACTGCTTTTTTAAATATAGGCACGAACACAGTTGTATTAAAAAAACCACATGAATGTGTGTAAATAGACAACTTTGTATAGAACCAAATACTTTTTGATTGATAGAAAGGAAGGAAAGTGCTTCTGGTGGGTTGATCTTATCAGGATTTCCTTCTGTCGTTACCGTTGCATGTTCATTGCCACGCTTGGCTCTGCTGACCAGCACTGTGTGTGTGCCATAGGCTTCACGGCAGCTTTTCTCCTCCTTTCTGCTTTTACCATAGAAGAGACTTCCAAAAACGCAATTCTCAAACTTCTCTTAAATATATCTTGGCTTCTGTAGCTGCTTAATCTGCTTTGTTTTCTTCTCCCTCTTGGTCAAAGTAGTGTCCGGCTGGTATGGATGGAAACCTTCCCCTTAAGGCATTAAACTCCTGAAGATGTACTGCGTCTTCTCAAGGTCCCATGATTAATTTGCAAGATATGATATATATAATTAAGGAGAGATTGGGATATCAGCAGAATATAAATGGTTTTTGGCAGCCCAAAAAGCCAACCCTGTCCTGGGCTGCATCAAAAGAAGGTCCGGGGAGGTGATTCTCCCCCTCTACTCTGCGCTTCTGAGACCCCACCTGGAGTCCCTCTGGCATCTCCCTCCTTGTTCCCCAATGCTGGATGATGTGACAGCTTTGATCAGGGTAAAATCATAGGTGCTGTATTCTTATTTCTTCTTATTAAGGGCTTATTCTGCCACTGCCTTGAAGGCAACTTTCTACGTCAATGATGAAGAGAAACCCAGTTTCTAGCACGGGGCAGGGCTGTGGCCATCGTTCACCTCTGGCGACTGAAGCGGTGCTTCCCTCTGCCTGGCAAATATTCCTCATTCATCATTTGGGCAAAAGAACCTTCTAACCAGCTGATTTTTGCTAAAGCTTTCTGTCTTGTTTGTGTTTTTCTCCTGTCGCTGTCACTTTGCTCCTGCCCAGAGGGCTCCCAGAGGTGTGAGAAGACCTAGTTGAGACCTTGCTGAGGAGCTGGACGGAGAGAAGGGTGGCACCAGCCTTGGTTAAACCCTTGACACGCTCTTCCTGAGCCTCACGGGGGCTGTAGACGGGCTCTCCTCAGAAGGCTGGGCTGTTCCGTGTCTTCTCTCCCATGCACCATAACACCTGGCGATGATCTCCTACCTTCAGGAGGTTTAGCTGCTGCCAAGGTTTCCAGCTGGCTTTTGGGACAGAGGGAGTTACAGATACTTGGCTGGTCCTGGATGAATGGTCAAGTGCACCTTGTTGGGTGCTCAGCTGGGCCGTACACTCGGTGGTGTGAATATTGGGCTTTCCCACCTTAAAGCCCCGTTTCTTTATTCCTCAGCTGGAAAGTTTTGTGCTAAATTTAATGGAACCGGTTTGTCCAGAAGAAATACTAACAGATTCCTTCAGGTGAGCGACCTGCACCGTCAGCTCAGGAGCTTCTCCATAACTGAAGCAGCTGATTTCACTACTAACTAACTTACAGATATTCTTAAGATAATTTTATCAGTGACATAATGACGGAGCTGTTAATTACCCCAGAGACTGTGACAGCAATGGAAGTGCTCAGAGGTGTGAGCGTTCCCGGGGGCGAGGGAAGGAGCGAGGCACAGGCTCCGTGGATCATCATACGCACTAACGCTGGGCTTGTTCTCTTCTCCTCCACCTGCAGATGAAAACTCAGCGTGAAATATTTCAAGGAGTTAAATGCAGAATTAGGGCATGGTTTCGGCGTAGTCAGTGGGTTTTGATGTGCACAGGTCCCCGCTTGCTACACCTGAAATTATCCCTGTTTCCAGACTGGGCAAAAAGTGGTTGGAGCTGGCTCTTCCTTTAGTTGCAGAGAGTTGTTTTAATGTTAATTCCTTATACTTTAAGAGAGTTAAGGGCAGTATGAAGGCCTCGGCAGTAAATAGCCATCCAGAGGGACCTGGACAGGCTGGAGAGGTGAGCTGGTGCAAATGACATGAAGTTCAACCAAGCCAAGGGCAGGGTCCTGCACCTGGGAGGTGGCAATCCCAGGCACAAATACAGATTTGGTGAGAAATGGCTGGAGAGCAGCCCTGAGGAGAAGGACTTGGGAGTGATCGTGGGTGAGAAGCTCAAGATGAGCTGTCAGTGCCGCTGGCAGCCCAGAAACCAACCCCAGCCTGGGCTGCAGCAAAAGCAGTGTGAGCAGCAGGGCCAGGGAGGGGATTCTCCCCCTCTGCTCTGAGCTCCTGAGACCCCACCTGGAGTCCTGTGTCCAGCTCTGGAGTCCTCAACATAGAAAGGACATGGAACTGTTGGAACAGGTCCAGCGCAGGGCCACCAAGATGCTGAGAGGGCTGGAGCCCCTCTGCNGATTTTATATATTCTGTGATTCTGTGAAATACCTCACCCAGCACAAAGGTTTTCGAGCGTCCCAGCCCACCTCAGTTGCATGTGTTACCGGAGATGTGATGTATTCTAAGAAAGTGATGTTTTGCCTCGTTGCCTCATGACCTCCTGTTCTCCCTAACGCTCTCTTTCTCTCTCTCTCCCTGGCCTTTTTTTTCCCTTTTTTTTTCCTGTTTTTTTCTTTTTTTTTCTTTTCTTTTGTGTGTGTATTCATTTCTTTTTAGAAAATGAGTGACTTTCCCTCCAGAGAGGATGTGGCTGCAGTGCCAGAGAGGAGCAGTGTTAACACTGGCTTGGCGCGGGAGGGCTCAAAGCAGTCGGTAGCTTTTAGTGACACCCCAGTGCCACCCGCCCCAGAGCCTTCTCCCGGCCCTGCTTCCTCCCTGAGCAGCCAGGAGGAAGAGGAGGAGGAGGAGGAGGCAGCTCCCAGCCTCCCCACGAGCGAGGAGGAGGACCTGAGATGTGGAAAGGGGGTTTGT
>VXBW01002245.1:65658-88582 GCA_013400375.1 Thinocorus orbignyianus
GAGGAGGAGGAGGAGGAGGAGGAGGTGGCGGAGGATGGTGAAGACAGATTTGCCTTTAGAAAGCTAAATGGCGAGTGGCACGACTCAGATGTTAATAACGGGCTGACGGAGCTCATTCGCTGCTTCCAGGTAGTGAGTCCCAGCTCCTTGCTCCCCCAAACCCCCTCCGCCGGCTTTGGATTGGGACCCCAAACACTGCAGCAAGCAGATGCCACGCAGCGCCCCCCCCACCCCGGGAGAGGAGTTGTGTTTGCTTGGAGCTAATTAACTGGTGAATCTCCCACAATCAGTGCACACCAGCCCCCTCTCAATTTATTTTTGTGTTCAATCCAGTTGCTGTAGAGCAATCCCTTTGCCTTTCTGGGATCAAAGCACCCCCCCAAAAAAACCCAAAAAAGGGAAATATTTAGGCTCCAAAGGCATGCCATTTGAGTTCCTTAAGGTTTTTGCCATCTCCTGCTATCCCAGAGGCTGAGCCTCAGCGCAGCAGAGCCAATTGGAAGGGCTGTCAAACCCGCTTTTCCATCGTGGCCACGGGCTTTGGTGCCCCCCTTCCTGCCCCCCACCGTGGGGGAGGTTTTTTGCCTGCTTCAGTGTTGGTATTAATCGCTTATGGTCACCCAGGCGTCCCCTTCCCCTGCTAATAGTGACGGTGGCATCCGGCAGGTCTGGGGCTGGTGAGCAGCAATCGAGCCCTCTGGGAGAACACTGTGGGTCTGAACTAACTCTGTCTTCTTCTGGATGATTCTCAGGTGGTGGAACGACTCATTTCTCTCCCCACTCCCTTTTCCTCCCCTCATATATTTCTCTTTGGAGATGTACCATTTTGGTCTGTCTGACATTGATTTCATAAAAGTTCCAGAACTAGGATCTGAGGGGGTTTTTTAATAGCACAGTGTTTGCTCACAGTCAAGATGAAGCTTCTCAGCCGTGATCAAGTCTTTATTTGCCCGGGGTTTGGGTTAATCTTGACATTGTCATCGGTAGATGGGGGGTGTCATCTTCTACTGGCAGCTGGCAATGAGCTTCTAGTAATGAGAAAGTTAATCATCAGTGGAGATGTTTTTCTTTGTGGTTTTGTGACACACCGATTAAACCCTTAATGCCTGGCTTGGGCTGACCCCAGGGCACGAGGTGTCTCAGTTTAATCCTCAGGCCCGGTCTCTGCCCTCCGCACAGTGTGTCCTGCCCCAGGCTTCAAACCAAACGTTTCCAGCCTTGACCTTTGGTTCCCGCAGCGCTTTTATCAGATCAGTGTCAGAAGGTTTGTTTGCCAGCAGCACGGGCTGGAAACACCAACCAGCTGTTTTTGACCCTGTCTCACAGCCGCCGCTGGTGAAGACGCAGACGGTCACCATCTCCGACGTGTCCAGCGCCGTCAAAAGCGAAATTCCCACCAAAGAAGTCCCCATCGTCCACACGGAGACGAAGACCATCACCTACGAAGCTGCCCAGGTAAGGTGTGTCCCAGCTCGTTTTCCAGGGGCTTAATTAAACTCAAGTAAGTGTTTTGTTTCCGAATCCTCCGATGAGACAGCAACACCTGCCTTTCTCCAACCATCTGAGTCCCGGCACAGAAGTTACGGATTCTATTTCCAGGTGCATCTGGTATTTTTGGAAGAGCAGTGGTTTTATTATCCCTGAAGAGTAATTATTTTTTTCCAGCAGGCAAATAGAATTTATCTTCAGCCACGGGTCCCTTTGGGATGTAGATTAGACAGAGTTAACCTGAGTTGGCCTTTTTTTTCTGCAGGAGATGCCTTGGCTTGTTTTCCTCCACTCTCCTTGTTGTTTCTGCCTCTTCAGAACTTGGTTTATAAATGATTTTGGAAGCGTTTGTGGATTGTCCTTTAGGATTCAACCCTGAAATAAGTGTTGAAAACCAAAAGTAGCATAGAAAATGCAATCAGAGCAGGCATCTGGGGACTGGAAACTAGTGATGTTAGTGGAGTGACAGCAACACAGGCAGGTATGGTTTGATTCCCGAGGGTAAAATTAATATTCAGTGTAAAATAGGTTTTATTTATGCTTTTGAGGCTGTGGAGCCTGTGTTAGCTCGGGTTTGTGGTTGTTAGAGGCAGCCGATGCTCTGCTCTCTGGAGCGTGGTGACTGCAGGATGTAGGTCCAGGTGCAGGTATCCCATGGACTGTGCTTGTATAATTTGGGATTTCTGAGGAATCTGGGGGTGCTCAGCATCCTTCTGATGGTGGGAGCAGAGGGGGTGTTCAGACGTGAGTGATTAGATGGACAGAGGGGTTGAGTTTTGCTCTGGTTATTGCTGTTACCGTTTCCAACTGGGAAGTGGAAAGCAGATCTCCAGCACTGGGAGCAGTCGGCCATGCGTGCACCGGCTTGTGATGTGCCATGAGATTTCTTCCAGTCTGTGGAAAATGGTCCCACCTTGTGGTAACTCCAGATACTGTCCCACCACTGTGCTGGGGATGCTGCCCAGTGTTTGCTAGTGGGGCACCCAAAGGAAGGGAGACACGGCTGGGATGAGTTTGCAGGGTAACTTATTTCAGGTTTTTTGGCAAACCTTGAAAGGCCAGGTCATGCAGGATGGGAACCAGGTACCCAACTATAAACCTGGAGAAGAAAAGGCTCTGGGAAGACCTTCCAGTCCCTAAAAGGGCTCCAGGAAAGCTGGGGAGGGACTCTTGATCAGGGAGGGGAGCCCTGGGATGAGGGGGAAGGGTTTGACACTGAACGAGGGGAGACTGAGCTGAGATCTGGGGAAAAACTTTGGTGTGAGGGTGGTGAGAGCCTGGCCCAGGTTGCCCAGAGAAGCTGTGGCTGCCCCATCCCTGGAGGGGTTCAAGGCCAGGCTGGATGGGGCTTGGAGCACCCTGGTGTGGTGGGAGGTGTCCCTGCCCAGGACAGGGAGTGGCACTGGATGGACTTTAATGTCCTTCCAACCCAAACTATTCTGTGATTTTGTGCTAAAAGAAATTGTTCCTAGTTCAGCAGATATTTGGAGTTTTGTTACTTCTGCCATGAGTTAGTGAGTGATGTGCAAGGTGTTGTCAGGAGGGAGGAAGGATAGAACCTTCTGAATCAGGTTGTGCTTCAGTCTCTCACAATTTGTGCACAAATCTCAGCCTTTGTGACCCTCCCTGGATCCAGGTGGGTGTCATTCAGGAGAGGTGTCCACTTTGGTTGCCTTCCATGGTCCGCTGCCATGGGGGGAACATGATCAGCGCTGCAATGTGCCCAGATTTGAGTGTTTCCCAGCCCACCTGGTCTGAGGGGCGTCCTGGGCCCTGTCTGGGTGATTTTGTAGATCCTGCATTTCCAGCCTTAACATCCAGGGACCCTGTGTCGAGTCCTCATGCAGCCGGACACACAGTCTCTGTCCCAGACTCCATGACCGAGAAGAGTTCCTGTCCTTGGACCGTGTCCTGCTCTGTCCATGTGGAGTCCCTGTGTCTGTCCCCTCCGCCTGCAGAGACTCATGGCCTGTTCTTTTCTCCCACAGACAGATGGTGGCAACGGAGATTTGGACCCTGGCATCCTGCTGACCGCTCAGACCATCACTTCGGAAACCACCAGCAGCACCACCACCACACAGATCACAAAGGTGACAGCACGGGAACACCATAAAACACCACCACCACCATAGAGAGATGGGCAGAGTTAAATAATAGGAGGGGGAAAAAAAGCTTAAACCCTGCTTCTTTTTAAAAAAACAAAGTGATTGATACCTGAAATCATGAGGGATACCTGAAAGCATGAGGGGCTCAGCTTTGCCTCCCTAATACTGTAGGTTAGGTGTTAAGTGCGGGCTGTGACGTGGGCTCTGACTGTCCCGTGGGACAAGGGGAAAGAAATGTACAGTGAGTCAAAGCTCTTCCCTGCCTCAGTGATAAGAAAATGAATATTTGACAGTTTTCCTTTGAGCAGCAGCAGTTTTCCCCCGTGATTCTGATCCTGTGGTGACAGCGGGATTCGTTACGGCTGTTTATGGGTTCTGTCTTTAGCTGGGCAGCTCCAACGCGCTCAAATTCCTTCCCACTTCTAGGATAACAGTAGTTTTTCCTTTTGTACCAGACTGTAAAAGGTGGCATTTCAGAGACACGGATTGAGAAGAGGATTGTCATCACGGGAGACGCCGATGTAGACCACGACCAGGTAGGAGCATGGATGTGGTGCAGAAAGAACTTCTGGGATCTGGCACGAAGTAGACAGGCTGCCTCTCCCAGGACAGCTTCACCAGAAAGCAACCTGGGGGAACTTCACCGGGGTAGAAATAAAACTTCAAAACGAATTTCAATAAGAAATTCCTCTTTGTCAGTGTATAGTTAGAATAATAGAATCAATCGGGTTGGAAAAGAGCCTTGGGATCATCAAGTCCAACCATCAGCCCCACTCTACAAAGTTCTACCCTACACCACAACCCCCAACACCACAGCTCAACCACTCTGAAACACATTCAGGGATGGGGACTCCGCCACCTCCCTGGGCAGACCATTCCAGGCTCTGGCCACTCTTCCTGGGAAAAAGTCTTTCCTAATATCCAGCCTAAACCCACCCTGGTGCAGCTTGAAGCCATTCCCTCTCATTCTATCACTAATGCCCTGTGAGAAGAGACCAGCACTGACCTCTCCACAATGTCTTTTCAAGGAGTTATAGAGAGTGACAAGGTCTCCCCTCAGCCTCCTCTTCCTCCAGCTGAACAATCCCAGCTCCCTGCCCTGGAGGCAGAAGTGGTCTCTGGTCCCCAAGGGCTCCAGGGGACATGGGACATGCTCTGAAATGGGGTCTCTTTTCAGGTCCTGGCACAGGCCATCAAGGCAGCCAAGGAGCAGCACCCTGACATGTCGGTGACCAAGGTGGTGGTGCACCAGGAGACGGAGATCGCGGAGGAGTAGCGGGGCTGTGTAAGTAGGGACCTTCCTCCCCACACAAGTGAGGTTTGGCTAAATAGTCAAAGTTTAAGTAAAATTATTATTTTTAGCTGAGAAGTCCCACTCAGGCTGTTCCTATGAAATCATTTGAGGATGATGAAGCCATCACAAAAACAGTGGAAATCAGCCAGAAAAGGGCTAAAAGATGGTACCTGGCTCCTGCGATGAGGTGGTTTTGCTTTACCAAGCACCTTGGGTGCCCCAGCAGCACCCTGAGCTGTAGGTTCCCTGTGGGTCCCTGCCTGTCCCAGTGCCAGGTGACCCCTGAGCTGGATCCCAAGCTCCTGGGTTGCCCAGAGGGATCCCTTTTCCACAATTTTGATGGGTTTTGGAAAGCTGCTCAAGGGATCAGGAGCTCAGTGCTGTAGAGCCTGTCCTGCCCTGGTGGTGCTGGTGTCACCCAAATGGTGTCATGCCTGTGTCCTACCTCATCCCAATAAAACCAGTACTTGGCAGAGGTTTGGGGGGAAGAACAAGGCATTGTTAGATGAGAGGAGAGACAGCATGGTTAACAGACTCTGTGCTTGAGCTTTTTAACTGGGAAAGGTCTCCTAAGCGTTCCTGGACTTGGAGCTCTTCCAAAGTGGCCCCTCAGGGATGGGAGCAGAACGTTGGTTGTGCCTGGAGGTGGCTCCAAGCCTGAGCTCCTGCCATTGATGGTAACTCACCTTCTGATTTCAGTTCTCCAGCGGATAGAGGTTCCTCTCTTTCCCAAAACCCAGCTGGTGGCAGCCGTAACTCACCCCATTCCATTCCTTCTAGGAAGCGTTCCTGCCAGACACAACACCAGGAAAAAGAAACCCAGCAAAACTACCAAGAACCTACCTGGAGCACAAAGACCTTGGATTTCCAAGACTTGACACACTCAGAGACATTCATATCATTTATTAGGAGTTGCGCTTTGATATTTTACTTGGGATTTTTCCAGATTCCACTGGATCCTATTGGATATAGATTTTTTTTTATATATATATATATATATTGTGACAGAAGTATGCCATATTTCTAACTGTACTGAAGATTTTTTACAGGTTTTCAATTTTGCATTCCCTCTCACTCATAGCCTCTTCAGATACAGACCCAGACACACCTCGCAGGGCTCAAAGGGTCGCTTTTTTTTTTAAGTCCTGTTCCCTCTGCCTCGTCAGGGATAAGGGAGATAAGCCACATCCGTGCGGATTCCCAGCGTGGGATCCCTACACGCCTTCAAAAACACACAAAAAAAGCCATGGGTCCTTCTGCTGGGAGAGTCAGTTTGACAAAAAATCAGACTTCAGGGTTGTTTTTTGTGCAGCATTTCCGATTTTGCCTCTTGACCATTATTATAATTATTATTATTATTAATTATTTTTAGCTCTAGGGAGTTTGAGACTCCGGCCATGATCCCTGGGTGTGGGGAGCAGAGGGAGCTGCTGCCTCTGCTCCCGGTGCCCCCCAACTCTGTTGGGTTCCAGGCCCCCGACGTGTGAAGCCGGTCGGGTTTTGTGCTGTAGGCTCTGCACACATCCTGATATCCAACCTAGAGGTTAAGGAATACTGGAAGTTGCTTCGAGGATCTTATACTGTGAATTTTAGAGCTTTAAGAGGACCGTGATAGCATCTCTCCTTCCCCCTCCCCTCCCTGTGTGTCACTGCCGAGTGCTGCCTGCCTGTTTGTGTTTTCTAGATGCCATTAAATTAAACAAAACAAAACAAAACAAAACAAATAATCCCTTAGAAGCGTGTGTTTAAGGTGTTTGGACTCTGAATGCTAGTAAGGTAGGCTTATGCAGCATTCACAGGAACTGGGTTTTATTTTTTTTCTTCCAGTGTCATAGTTTTGCATTTGTTTGTGTTCATGATTTTTAAATTAGGGTTGGTTGTTGGGTTTTTGGGTTTATTTGTAATGGGTTGAGTTCCCCCCCCACCTCCTTCCCCTCCCACTGCTATTTAAAACTAAACACTTTGCCCCTCTACCAGGGCATGTAGCCTGCTCTCAGTTAATTTAAAACCCTGTAGACAATCCTTCCCAGGGCTGTGAGCTGTCTTTGGAGAGGCTGAAGAAGAAATCTTAGGAGTTGTCAGTCAGGTGTTGCTGGTCATGATTGAGCTGAACCACCTAGAAAGTGCTGCCCCCCCCATCCCTTTTCCACGCTGATTTAAGGGTCTGCACTTTGTTTGGCTGGAATGAGACACTGGGGTTGGTGTCTCCATCCTACTGACCACCAGGGCCAGCTCCAGCCTGCTGGAAATGACCAGAAATCAGCTTTTCTGGAGCTGGATGTTCTTTCCTCCAGGGCTCTGAGGGGGGTGCTGAGCTCCCGCTGCTGCTCTCTGAGCTTCCTGGAAATATTCTAATCGTGTCCTGGTTTCTCCTTCCAGCATTTTAAGTTTGAAAAGGAAAAAAAAAACAAAAAAAACAAAACACACCAGCAAAATCAAGCTTTATAGAGTCTGCCCAGACACTTGTGAACACTTTGAGGTTGTGATTTTTCCTTTTTTTTTCTTAAATATGTGTGTGTGTGTGTATATATATATATATGTAGTGTGTGGCACATGAGTAGCTGAAGGCACGGAGTGCTCTGCTGCTGCTCCTCAGTCGAGGATGGGAAGAAAATAGCAATAAAAAGGAAAAAAAAATAAAGAAGAGCAGCTCTCTGCTATTTTAAATTTGAATAATGTGTTTCAGAAGTCACTGGATTTAGCTCAGGCTGCCACGAGGTGCTGTTTAGCTGCAAACAGCCTTCGGACTACACTGGGGCTGGTTTAGCTTCACCCATTCAGGTGCAATTTTAATTAAGCTGTCAGTATTGATTGGAGACGATGCTGAAAACGGCTGGAGCTGCTGGATTTTTGCTTCCTTTGAGCCTTGCTGGGGTTGGGTCCTCCTTGGCCGCCGGCCTCCCCGTACCGGTGGCTGCTCTGGGTGTGTGGTCCCCTCCTGGGATGCTCTGGGTACCAGGCATCCTGGTCTAGGGGATGCTGGAGTCCTGGGCTCCACGTCTGTAGCGTTAGAGATTAATTCTTTCTATTTATGTCTGAACAGCCCTTTCCTTCCTTTATTCTGCAACACAGACCCTCTGACAGGTCTGTGTCCCTGCTGCCCTCAACTTAGTTGGGTAACGCTTGCCTTAAATGCCCCCCATCCCTCTGGCCATGTCCCTGCTCTGGGAATTTAGCTTTTTTTTGTCACTTGGTCCCTTCCTTCTTGCCCTCCAGCAGGTACCTGAGGAGCAAGGGGATGCTGAGACATCACTGAAAGGATTTCTGAGCTCCACCAAACGAAGCCAGCCTGAGAAATTTTAGTTTGGCCGTAGCACTTAAAGGCACTTGGCCATGGGGAGGATTCAGGGGAAGGTGGTGAGAGGCTGAAGCTGGGCCCTGGGTGCTGAGGTGGGGGTGTCCTGTGCCCTCAGCACCACGAGCGGGACAAAACACCCCAAAAAGGGGATTTCTAGGGTGGGAAACCTGCTGGCACCAGAGGTCGTTCCTTTCCAAAAGGATGCACTTGCCCTGGCTGAGTATGTCCCTTCTGAAGGTCCCGTAGCCTAGTATAACCTTATTTTACCTTTTTTTTTTTGTCTTCTCCTGAATTTTGGGTGGCTGTTTCCTGGTTGTTCATTCTTACACACACACCCCCTTCTAAGTTTTGCCTTCTGGAGTCATTTTAAACCAGTTCTCACCTCCTTCGACCTTTGCCATCGCCCTGCTCTCACCCCACGGGGGATTCCCAGCCCCGTGGCCGGACAGAAGCTCGGGGAGCAAAGGAGAGTTGAGAGCAGAAGAAACTTCTTCCATCCTCAGCCGGGGCTGCCCCTTCCACCTCCGATGGGGTTTTTAAAACCCTGGGCTCCTGGCGGGCGGTGTTATTTCTAGGGACAAACCAGCTAAGTGAGGTCTATTTATATGAATGTTCCCAGCTCTTCCCACTCCACGAATTCACCCAGAGACTGTCTTGATTGTATAATATACATTATATGGAAGCTATTTATATATGAATGAATGTTTTTATAGAAAGGAAGGCAAGGAGCTCCTGTTCTCCCCCCTCCATTAAACTGGAACGGCAGCTCCGGCTGCCAGGCAGCGATCCCTGCCCAACACAGATGCGTTAGCGAAGGACTGGCTGATTTCTGGTTTTAAGAAACTGTGGTTTGCTGATTTTATTTTATTTCTTTTTTCCTAATTGTATGATGACCTTAAGAGGTGGTAGTGTCCCAGCCTTAGAGATGAAACTTGTAAAAAAAAATTAAGTAAAAATAATAAAAAAAATAAAATAATTTAGTTGAGAATATGAAGGAGCTTTGTAAAATTTTTTTAAGGCAATTGTGAATTGTCTAGGCTAGCTCTTTACACTCTTCTTTATAAAAATAGGAACTTTTAAAATTGGCAGATCTTTATAGATTAACTAGTGATGGGAGCTGTTATTTTGGATTTTCATAGTAAAGCAAAGGGAAAGTTGCTGTAGCATTTAGACAGACTTAAGTGTTCAGTATTGCTTCTTGTATTGCATTTTTCAATAAATTTTCAAACAAAACTCTCTCCCTGGCCCACGCACCTTTTTTCTCACCCCCCACCAGGTCTCTTCCCACCCTGACCTGGCTTTTGGTTGTTTGTTTGTGTTTGTCCTGTCTCGTTTTTTTCTGGCAGCAGCATCTTTGGGAGGAACAGAAGAAAGCTGATGGGGCACCTCGGCCACCAGTCTGGCAGAGAACAAAACCCAGTTGGCCCACTTAGGGCACTGGGAGCTGGATGGGAAGAGCATCCCTGCAGGTAGGGACAGCCCTGGGGCCACCACTTCCCCCCCACTCCGTGCCTCAGTTTCCCCAGCAGAGGGAAAGGGAAGGGTTACACCATCCTCGTGCCTGTCTCTGTAGTCACTTGTGAAAAGCAGCGTTAATTCAGATCACTCCAGAGAATTTGGATTGCTCCAGAGAATTCGGATTGCTCCAGAGATGAGTCGTGGCATCAGGGCAGCACTGACCACGGCGCTGTTCCCCGGAGCCAGCACAGGCTGTCACGCTCAGCCAGGGCAGCCCCAGGCACCTCAGCATGTCCACACTAATTAGGGGCATGGCAAAATGAGCTTTAAATAACCCTGTTCCAGAGAAGCTGGGACTTGAGGAGGTCCCAGTTCCTTTAGATGATGAGTCCCAGTTCCTTTAGATGATGAGCCCCAGCCAGACATGACCCAAATGACACGGTGTCGGGGGACAGACAGCCCAGAATCACAGGACCCGTCACAGGATCCATCGTTTGGGTTGGAAGGGACTTTAAAGACCATCTGGTTCCACCCCAACACTGCCCCAGGCAGGGACACCTCCCACCAGACCCATAAATGCACTCACACATAAATGTTAAAAAAAAATAATAAACCCCCAAGACTGCATTATTAAAATATAAAAATAAATAAAGATACAGTCCTGGCTCTCGTGAAGCAGCTTCTCGTGAGAATTCTGCTCAGTGCTTTGGTTTCTGCTGCAAGATCAGGGTCAGAAAAGAAAGAAGGATGGGTCTCCCGTATCTCCTCTTAGCTGAAGTTACACACTGGAGTCTTCTTTCTTTGGCATTAAGAAATAGCTTAATTACTCCACTCAGCTGCATTTTTGGGGTGTCCTTTGGTGCTCCTCAGCAGCCAGTTGGCCAAGGTACCACCGGTCCCCTCTCCAAACTGCTGGGACATGGGTTGGTGGTGGCTTGGGCAGTGCCAGGTGGATGGTTGGACTAGATGATCTGAAAGGTCCCTTCCAACCTGGACCATTCTGGGAATGATTTCAGATCATCCCGGGAGCAGCATCGGGCTCTGCCTGGCTCCAAGGAGCTGCTACCCCACAGAGGAGGGTCCCAGCCCGTCCACACAGCACTGGGTGCTACGGGGGAGCATCACCCACCATCAGCCTTGGCCCCAGGGTGAGGGGACACCAATCTGACGACCATCCCCACTGCCTCTACCCTTCCCAAGGGGCTGTCCCCTCCCTGGCGGTGCCCCAGACACGCTGCAGGGACACTGGTGGCACCAGGGACCTGGTACCCCGTGGCCCATCAGCCCAAGCCACGATGCTTTGCCAGGCAGGACCATTGCCATGGCATGTGTGAGGACACCCACAGCATGGGAGACGTTGCAGCCCCATCTCCCGTGCCCAGGGGACATCTGTCCCTGCCTCATTTCCCCAGGGGACAAGCGCAGGGAGAACAAACACCAACTAGTGATGCTCAGCCACCCCCTCCTGCTCTGCCACTGGTCCCTGGGGCCACCAACCAGGAAGTCACCACGATGGGAAAGGCTCTTCCTTAAAGCTCCCCCCCTTCTTCAAGCCTCCCAGGCCGAGTGTCCCAACCTTGGGGTCCCTTCACTCCCCGCAGGGGGTCTGAGAGCCCTCTTGCTTCCCTTTAGCCCCGTGCCTCAGTTTCCCCCCCCTCTTCTTCTGGTGCCTCAGTTTCTCTCGTCCCTACAAAAGAAACCCTGCAGCCTCTGCCAAGCCCCGAGCCCCGTGGCATTTTGCCTGGCTACAAGCAAGGGAAAATATTAGGTAAACAAGCACCATGGCAATCTGGAGAGGCACAAATAAATAGTAAAAACAAACCCCAAGCCCAGCCCGTTGTCCCAACACCAGCAGAAGGCAGCAGCCGCCCACAGGATCCTGGGGGGCTGAACCCAGGCTCCTGGGTGGCCCCAGATCCCACACCAAAGGGAATGGCTCCATTTCAGAGGTCTCATCCTTTGGGAAGGGGCCACAAAAACTGTTTCCCTTCATCGCCCATCCCTGGTCCTTCCCTGGGTCTCCATCCCAGACCCCAACCCAGGACCTGGAGGAGCAGCCGGGTGACACCGGGAGGAGAAAGTTCCCATTCAAACATCAGTTTGTTCCAGCTTGGGCTATTTTTAGGTCGTTCCTCTGTTTTCGGGGGCTCGGGCAGCCAGTCCTGTTCCCGGTGGGTCATCATGGTGCCCCGGGGTCGGGGCCGCTCTCAGGACCCTGAGGGAAGCCGTTGCCGGGCAAGCAGCAGGGCTGACTCCATCCCTTCCACATGGGAGAGCCCAGGGTGGGTTTGGATCCGGAATAAATGGCGTGGAAAAGGGAGGAATGGCATTTGCAATGGGCCAGGGAGGACAAACCGGGCTCAGCCCCGAGCTCCGTAACTGGGGAAACTGAGGCATGGGGGGAAAGCTGAAGCTGGAGGCAAGGAGTGACCTCCCATCCAGCAGCAGCCACAGCTCTGGCACTGGGTTCATCTCCGCTTCCTCCCCATCCTCCTGCAGGTCTGTGGGCACCAGCCCCAGCAGCTCTTCACAACCCTCCACAACTCAAGTTCTAAGGGCTCGACGCTCCCCCAGGAGCCGCCTCCCAAGTTGCTTTGGGGAAGCAGAGCATCCCCGTGGCTCTGCAGAGCACCCCAGAACCACGCCAGCCCCCAGGAGGCTGGAAAACGGAACCGATGGGCAGCATCACACCCCACTGCACACCAGTACAGCCCAGTTGCTCCACACTGGGCTGAGCAACACACAGTAGACCTGACGTGGCATCTCTCCATCGCTGCCACAACCACCTCCACAACCCAAGAGTGGGGATGGAGAAGCTCCCACACGGAACCCGGCCCCTCCAGAGCAGGACACGTTGGCTGGATGTGTCCCACTGCCACCAGGGAACCAGCAGAGCTGCCCACGGCGTGGGCACCGGTGCAAACCCACACCCAGATGCCCACACAGGGAGATGCGGTGGGTGGGTGCAAGTCCAGCAGCACCCAGGGGACATCTTGGGTGGCCATGGCATTTAGTGCCATGGGAGCTTCCTCCAGCGGGATGTTTCCCAGAGCAGATCGTGGCTCCTCTGTCCCCATCCCTGCCAGCCTGTGGGGCTACATCTCATCTCCTGACGGTGGCCACAGGGTCTCTGCCCACTGAGGCTTGTCCAGGCTCTGGAGCTGGCCGTGCTCAGTGCAGGAGAGTCCCCAGGGATGTGGTGACTTGGGGACATTCCCAACCCGCACCCTGCTCTGCCTCCACAGCAGCAACTCTTCAAGGCACAAGCTCTCTCCTGCTGCCCTCAGCACACACATCCCACCAACCTTCTCTGGATGAGACAGGTTTCTCGGGGTACAAATGGATTCCCAAAGCCCAAATTCCCAGCTTTTAAAATGCCCCAAGCCCCAGTTAACCCCTTGCATGCCAGACAGACCATGTTATCCTGATATCCTTTCCTTCCCCCAGTTTGCCCCAAGCACAAGTAATGGTCCCCAATGGGCTCCAAGCCAAAGCCCCAGAGATTTGGGCTCCAGCATATCACAGGGATGGTGACAACAGCTGATGGGGGACACTGACTTTGGAGCTCAGCTCACCCCATCCCACCCAGAACCAGCCCCAAGAAGGATCAGCCCCGCATTGCTCAACCCTTTTCTGCAGCAGGAGAACACACAGAGCCTGGGGCACCAATGAGCCTGTGCAGGACACTCCCAAGCCCATGAGAGCCAAAAAATAAAGGAAAAATAATAATTAAACAACTACCTTCAAACCCACCCCAGCTCCAGTCCCATCCTGGCTCCCTTGGATGGGGAGCAGTGAGATGGGTGCCCTTGGCTCAGTGCTGGCTCGTAACGCAGAGATGCACTTTGCATGATGCTTATTTCCCTTTTTTTAAAATAAAACATCCACAAGCAGCACCCTCCACAAAGTGTTGCAGCACCCAGGAGCCCACCCACACCCCACCACCCCGCTCGGGGGGGTCCTGGCCTTCAAACACAAGGCACAAAATGTTGCGTTATTACGGCTCATCACACCTTGCAACAGCCCCGGCTTCGGCTTTGGCCCCAGCACAGAAAGTTCCAACACTTCATCCTCCCTCCCAGAGCCTGGGGAAGGAGATTTATAGCAGAGAGCACTCGCCCTAAATAATGCACCAACATTTGCATTCCCTGGCTGGACTACAAACACGGCCGCCAGCAGAGTGCTCTCAGTCAAATAGGCTTTAAATCTTAAGGAAGGACTTACCGGCCAAGCAGACCTGTGGCTGTGGGGAGAAGAGGAGAAAGAAGGAGGAGGAGGGGGAGAAAGGGCTACAAACCAGTTTGGTGGAATCTGGTGTTCTGAGCAGCATCAGGTGTGGGTTGGGAGCAACCATCCCCCAGCTGTGGCCACACTGGCCAAACGGGGCCGTAGCTGTTTCGCTCTGGATCCTTCCTAATTGGCATCTGCTGCTATTTTAAAATTATTATTATTTTTCTGCGGTGGCTGCTCCAGCCCTCCTCTCTCTGTCCCCACTTTTTGCCCCTTTGAGGGACACTTCTGGGGCCAGCTCTGACTCTGCCCCATTGGAGCTTCACATGAGCTCCAGCTCCACATAGGTGCCCTGTTCAAGAGGAGCTCAAAGGGCTGTTATTAATGTCCCCTCCACCTCCCCTGGGGACAGAGGTGTCCCAGCAGCGAGCCTGGAGCCCCACAGGCGCTGGTTGGGGTGACCCTGGCCATGAGCGCCCCTCTTACAGCTGTTGGTGGGGGTCTCTCCCCCACACAGCCTATTGCACTGGTTTCCCCCAACCCATTTCCCACATTTTGTCCCTTTTTGTCCTAAACTACAGTTGTCCCACAGCCACGTGCCAACCTGCAGATCCCTTGGTGATGGAAGGGTAATTGCAATTAGCAGGGCCCCCTCTCCTGCCTCCATCCCCTGCTGCTGTGGCCCATGGGACACCCTGAGGTCACTCCTGGTCAGTGCTGGGGGATGACCCCATGGTTTTCTTTTGGTGAAATCCCCTCTGATCTTGGTAGGAATCTCTTCCTGCAGTGGACACCTCCTGGGGGGACAGGGGGGGAGACACCAGTGGGTGATAAAGGCTGGATATTTATAGAGCTGGTTCCTGGGCAGGATAAGAAGATACCGTCCAGCATCGCCCTCCACGAGAGGCACAGTGTGTCATCTCCAGTGCTTCCAGGATAGTTTAACTTCACAGCTCTGCAGCTCAGCAGGGTCAACGCAGGGATCCAGGCTGGACTTTTTTTGCTTTTAAATTTTTTCCTTTTAACCCAGATCTGTTCCTGCAGTTTTATTCCCAGCACGCTGCGAGGACAGCACAGGGGTGAGAGCCTCCACCGTATCCATCTGCTGAAGCCAGTGCTGCTAAAATCCCACAAACACTCTTGAAACTATGTCCGTCGGCAGAGCTGCAGGTGAGGGATGAATAGATGATGCTCTCCCCAGAGACAGTCCGGGTCTTCTCACCCTGCTGGGTTAATGAATCAAGCAGCTTTGCATTTTGAAACCATCCCCACATGGTTCAGAAGCGCTTCCAGGGAGGATGCTGCTGCCCTTGGCCAGGAGAATGCCAGAGCAAGGGGAGGATGCCAGGGGCAGGAGGAGAATGCTGAGGGCAGGAGGAGGATGCCAGGGGCAGGAGGAAGATGCTGGGGTAGGAGGAAGATGCTGAGGGCAGAAGGAAGATGTCGGGGCAGGAGGAAGATGCTGAGGGCAGGAGGAGGGTACCAGGGCAGGAGGAAGATGCTGGGGCAGAAGGAAAATGCTGAGGGCAGGAGAAGAATACTGAGGGCAGGAGGAAGATGCTGTGGCAGGAGGAGGATGCTGGGGCAGAAGGAAGATGCTGGGGTGGAAGAAGTATTCCTGGGCAGTAGGAAGATGTTGGGGTAGGAGGAAGATGCTGGGGCAGGAGGAGAATGCTGAGAGCAGGAGGAAGATGCTGGGGCAGGAAAAAGATGCTAGGGCAGAAGAAGGATTCCTGGGCAGGAGGAAGATGCTGGGAAAGGAAGAAGATGCTGGGGCAGGAGGAGGATGCTGGAGCAGGCTTGTGGTCCAGGCAGGTTCCCCTCTCATCCCTCGTTGTTTGCCACGTTGAGTCGCAGCCGCTTCCCACGGTCAGGCTGAGCCCCAGACAGAAAAACAAAGGGGGGAAAACTAAAACAAAAGTCCTCAGCCCTGAGGCAGCTCCTGGCGTGGCTCCTTGCAGCATTTTGGGCTCCAATTTCTTGCTGCTGGTTTCCGAAGCGTGGCCCAGGGCCCGACCTGACTTCTGGCTGCAGCTGGTTAAGCCCAAACGAAAAGTTATTTTCAGCTAAAAACAACCTCCTGGCACGTCCCCTGGGACGCTGATTCGGGGCAGCCCCCGCCGGTGACTTTTTGTTGTTGCTGTTTATTGCACTGAACCAGTGCCTAAATAATTTGGAGATTAAACAGCCCAATAAATAGCTGAGCCCAGGGCTGGTATCGCTCCCAGCGGAGGCGTGGGGATGCTGCCGACTTCCCAAGCGCAGCCGTCGGCCCTGCAAAGGGGGGAGGCTGGTACCCAAACTTCTTGGGAGAGCTTTCCTTGGAAACAAAGGTGGCCTTTCCTTGTAAAGCAGGAGAAAAATCCAACCCACAAATCACTGCAGGGGTATAAGGGGGAGCTCAGGGGTTATATTTTGGGAAAAGGAGGGGGCGGTCAGCAGCCCAGGAGGGGTCTCACATGGGGCAGAAGGAAGGTGGAGATGGGGCTGGATCTGCTTTGGGCAATAGGGTGGGAAGCAGATACTGCCTTGATTTGAAAGGCAAAAATGGGTACTAAAATGAAAAAATGACAATAAAATTTGAAACAAGGGAGGAATTTTCAGAAAGAATTTTCAAAGGGAAGAAAAAAAAAAAAAAAAAAAAGAATAGCTGTGGAAACCCTGACTTTTCTAAAGGGAGTGGGGAGTGGTTTTGTTTCTTGTGGGCTTTAATCTGCCAAGTGCTGGTGGTGACGCGGGGTGATGGGGAGGGCGATGACAGATGGGCAAGAGACAACAGCATTGTCAGCACAACCCTCCCTGGTTCCCACAGCTCCCTCCCGTCCCCAGTCCCAAAGGCGACAAAAAGGGGTTGACAAGAACCCCCAGACAGGGACGGTTCTCCTCTGCCCAGCCCCAGCCCCCAGGGCCAGGGGAATGTTGGTCTCTGAGATGCTGGGAACAGATTTCTGCCAGAAAAGGCAGTTTCCAAGCTGCTCCGCAGAGGTGTTGTGGTCTGGAGAAGGATGTTGTCCCCAAGGTTTGCAAGGTCCAAGGCTCCGTGCTTGCTTCAGACCAGAGAGAGGGAGAAGCAGAGACAGGAATAATAAAAAACCCCAAACTGTTTCATACACATAAACCATATTTCAGCCATTTACACGGACCATGGTGGGCTCTGGTCTTGGGACAACAGAAGGCAGAGATCCCATCTAAGATGTAATGCCACGTTTTGAAGCCTCCTGAGCCCCTGGAGAGCAGAGCCATCCTTGGTCTGTGTGCTCCCATCCATCCTTCGACCCTTTCCGGCATCCTTGAGAGTTGGGAAGGAGGTTGGGAGCAAGATGGATGGGATGAGTACCCAGCAGACCCGGGTGCTACTGATGGATGGGGTCTTTCCGGATGGTGAGGAAGATCAAGGCAGCGATCAGAGTGTGAGGGGCAGCAATAACTCCTGGATTGATGGGGAAGGCAGGATGAGAGGTGGTCCTCAGGTGCCCGGCGAGATGGTGCTGCTGGATGCTTTGACAAGGCAAAACTGCTGCAAAAAATAAACACCCCTATCTGCTTTTTGGTGGGCACCGTCCCTCTGAAGATGGGGGGAAAAAGAAACAGGCAAAGAGCAAAAAGATGGTCTGGAAAGATGCAGCCGCCTGCCCCAGTGGTACCCTGCCACGGAGGGGCTGTGGGGATGCTCCCACCCTGGTGTCCACCAGTGGTGGGTGTCCAACCACCACCTCCCCCCACCCTGTCTCCTGGGCTTCTGCCAGAGTCAGAGATGGACTCGGTGTTAAAAAAACAAAGATGGTTTTTGGGGACGAGAGGAGAAGGACCAGGTCAAACCCCGGCATCGTGCCTCCCAGGGTCGAGGGTGGACGCCCCGGAGGAGGTTCATCCCAGTGTTCACAAGAGCTGGTGGCACAAGCTGGGACGCTCCAACCCCTGTCTTCAAAATACAAAGGTGAAGGATATTCCTCCAGTTCCTACTCGTCTTAACCAGGCCCCACCATCACTGCCTTGTGGCCACGAGCTGGTGAGACCTGGCAGCTCCTTACCCCCTCCAGCCCCATGAGACCTCCTGGGTGGGCTTCACCCACGGCGTGGACATCGGGGGGACACTGGATGATCTCGAGAGGTGCCTTCCAACTCTGACAATTCCCCGATTCCCTGATTCCAGTGGCAAGGCTGGCTCTCTGCCCACATCCCCTGCAGCTCCAAAGGGCACCAAACAACGCAACAGCACCCACCGGGGCCCGGCAAAACCAGCACCAATGCTCCCCCCCACCCCTCCGCCCCATCCCATCCCTCCCACCACCTGCATCCTCCCAACATCAGCATCCTCTCGCTACCCCCATCCTTCACCCCACCAGAAAAGAGCACAAATAAACCCTGACTCACAGAAAACAGCACAAACAAACCCCTGCAGACGGGCTCTGGGAACCGCTGCACCCCAGTGATTCTGTTTGAATTCTGCAGCTGCCTGCAGCACCTCTGGGCACCTTTTGCATCTTAGTCTGCAACTCCCCCTCCAAAAAAAAACCCCACCCCAACTTTGAGCTTATCACCTTATCCTGCAAATATCCAGCACCTGGTGACAGAGCATCCTTACTCTCTCCAGCCCATCCCGAGCATCCCACGGGCAAGACAACGAGCCAAGGTGGGACCATGTGGCATCGAGATAATATTTAATAGCCCTGTCGGGCTTACGTGCTCCGGTCAAGCAAGATTCCCGGTGGGCTGAGGCTGGGCAAGGGGATAACCCTCTCCTCCCAAACTATCCCCCCACCCCGCGGAAATAAAGTGCTGTGGGGGCCGGCAGGGCTTTGCCTGCCCCATGTCCCCAGCCCACAGTTTTGTG
This sequence comes from Thinocorus orbignyianus, assembly GCA_013400375.1. Classification (NCBI taxonomy): domain Eukaryota; kingdom Metazoa; phylum Chordata; class Aves; order Ciconiiformes; family Thinocoridae; genus Thinocorus; species Thinocorus orbignyianus. Next base: position 84,366 of record VXBW01002245.1, read on the forward strand.
TTGGGTCCCAAAGTGAGGGCTCCTCTGGAAAAAAGCCATCAGGAGAAGGGCTTGTAAGGCCAAGAACATCCACCAAGAAGCTGCTGAGAGGCAGCCAGGAGAGGACATCCCACCCCAGGTGAGTCCTCCCCCAGGAGAAGCATGTTGGGACCTCCCTCTTGGCATCTGCTTAAAAATGCTGCCCCTGAACCCCTCCAGGATATGGGGTTTTGGGGTCGCTGGTGGGTGCTGCTGGCCAGGATGAGAGACAGCGATGTCACGGTCCCCAGGGCCATGGGGACGTCAGACCCGCTCACCCCGCTCCATCCCCACCACCCAGGAGCTGGGTCGGGGCTCTCCCCGGCTCGGGGGCTCACTGGGCTCCAGCAGCTGGTCCGAGGACTCGCCAGTACTTTCCAGTTTGGCGTAACCCACCAGGCTGACGTGGTCCAGACGGGGCCAGCTCCGGTTCTTACGGTCCTTGATGGGGGCTACCAGCAGCACCCCTGGCTGACCAAGGTCCAGGGACTTGGAGTGTCCTGGGGTATGGATCTGTGTGTCCAGGCTGAGCTCCACCAGCTCCATGCCGGGGCAGCCACCATCCATGTTGATGACAACGTGGTCACCACCATCACGGTCCTGGCCACGGCGTGGGATGTTGCTACCCCGGGAGAGCTGTGGGGCTTCAGAGTGGGGCTCAACGGGGCTCCCCTCTGACCTTCCGACAGCTCCCCGAGCCGCCGCATCCAGCAAGCGGTTGTTGAGCTTGATGACGGGCAAGGCCAAGGCTCCAACGGCTGTGGAGAGGAGGGACTCGGCGCCGGCGCGGCAGGAGAGGCTGAGGTTGGCCTCTGCAGAGCCACCGGAGCGGAGGCTGAGCAGGGAGGCGGCGGGGGATGCCGCCGGCTGCTGGAGGAGCTCGGCCGTGGTCTGGAGCCTGTTGGGGCCGTAGCAGTCAGACCACTTGCTGCCAGGGCCAGGGCAAGGCTGGCAGGAGAGATCCACCTGGTAGCAGCCCTCCACGCACTCGGCGTTGGCCTTGGGGAGGGGCTGGCCATCCCCGCGCTGGCAGTGGCTGTCCTCGGGGCCGATCCCCTCGGGGAGACCCCCTGCCATGGAGTAGAGCCCCTTCTGCATCAGGCGGCGGGTCTCCATGTCCCTGTTCTCGTAGAGCATGGTGTTGGCGCAGATGAAGATGAAGAGCCCGATGCCCATGATGACGGGGCCGATCAGCTTGAGCTTCTCGCTGTGGGGCACGTGGCGCCCGGCGGCCACCTCCCTCCTCATGTCCCCTGCGATGCTGGCGTTCCCTGCACCGGCCCCACTGCTCCCAGCTCCCCGGTGGGGCCAGTAGCCCACCACGGCAATGGTCATGCCCACCAGGACCACCGAGATGCCCACCATGACGAAGGCTCCTGAAGGCGAGCGCATACGGAGCTGCCCTTTCACTTGGACCTCTGGCGGTGACTTGCGGCGCAGCCGGCGTCCCCGGCGCCGCGGTGGGGCTGGTGGCTTGGTGGCCCCCACCTCCACCTCCCGCATGGGGCCATTGGCTTCCGCGCTCTCAGCGGTCATCGTCTCCGGCTCGGCCACTCCTCCTGTGGGGTGAGGAGGAGAAAAAGGTGAAGAGGCATCACTGGGGGTCCGTATGCTTGGGATGATGGGAGCACAGGGATGGTGGGAACACTGGGAACATGGAGGTGCCAGGAACATGGGGAGCACAGAGACATTGGGAGCACAGGGACGGTGGGAACAGTGGGAACATGGAGACACCAGGAACATGGGGAGCACAGAGACATTGGGAGCACAGGGATGGTGGGAACATGGAGACACCAGGAACATGGGGAGCACAGAGATGGTGGGAACACTGGGAACACGGAGACGCCAGGAACATGGGGAGCACAGAGACACTGGGAGCATGGGGATGACCAGAAGATGAAAGGCATGGGAACACCGGGAGTACAGGGACATCAGGAGCCCGGGGACCACAGGAACACTGGGACCAAGAAGATACTGGGAACCTGGGGAGCACATGGACACTAGGAGCAAGGGGATGCTGAAAACACTGGGGGACACTGGGAGCACAGGGATGCTGAAAACATGGAAACAACAGAGACGCTGGGATGATAGGAACACTGAGAATGTGGAGATGACAGGAACATGGGGACTGCAGGGACACTGGAAGCATGGGGATGCCAGGAACACAGGCAGCACGAGGATGCCAGCAGACGAGGGACATAGGAACATCAGGAGCATGGGTATGCCAGGAACACAAGGGTGCCAGGAGCATGGGGATCACAGGGACACCAGGAGTAGGGGGATGTCAGGAACGTGGAGGACACAGGGACATCAAGAGCATGGGGGACACCAAGTCTACAGGATGCATCACCTCAGGAATCAGCAGCTTTGCTCTCCTCCCTCTCCCACTGACTTTCCTCAAGTTATTCCTCTCTCCCTGCTCGAGAGTGGTGGAAGGGCCAAGGGGCTCCCTCCAGCCAGCCTGCCCAAGCCTCAAAACTCATATCCCCACACCCCACCCCAGCTCACACAGGGCAGCAAGGATGGACAGGACCCTCCAGCACCAGCACAGACATCACTGGCACTGGGGGGGTCCGAATGCTCTGCCTCACTCACCAAGTCCTACAACACCTCCACCAGGTTCCCCAGCAGTGAGGGAAGGGGCTGCTTATTTGCCCCCAGGGGAAACTGAGGCACGGCAGCACGTGAAAACCCAGCGCTAAGAGCCACTGGGGACCCCCCCACAAGTGCTCTAGCTCCCCAGCTCCCATCCGCTCCCTTCCCAAACGTGACCTAAAAACCTCAACCAACATCCCAAGCTGCTCCTCAGGCCTTGGGACTCACAGACTCAGCACCCGGGTGGGATTTTAGCTGGAAAAAGGCCCTTTTCCCAATCTGCTGCTGTCTTCTGCTTCGGGGTGCGGGGTGAGTGGGGGGACCTGATCCATCTGGTGCATCCAAGGGGTCCTGCCCTGGCATGCACTGAGATAAAAAGCTCCACATCCAGGGATTTTACGGGGCGTTCCAGAGTGCAGGTTTGATTTTATCCGGTACCTCATGTTCTAGATGAGCGAGAAGGCATCAAAGCTGCTGCCAAAACCAGCCTGGTGGGGAAGCATCAGCCGGACCGACACCGTTGCCCACGGGGGGAAGCGATGCCCGGCGATACAGGGAAGCTCAAGCACGCTCTGCACGTGCCCCAGACCCAAAACCTCTTTTAAAAACCAAAATAAATCAATAACCTGGGGTTGGCAGGGATGGGCGTCCTTGCAGGCGGTGTGCCCGGTGACGGTGGGTCGCTCTGGTGTGCCGTGGGCAGGACGGCGTGTCCGTGCCCTGGCAGGGCCGGGGCTGGCGTGGGAACGGTGCCCGGGCTGTTCCCAAAAGGGGCAGCAGGGACGTGCCGCCGGCGGGAGCGGGGAGCGCTGCGGGGTGGCCCCCAGCCAAGGGATGCTGCCGGAGGGGATGGGGGGAGGATAAGGGGGGGCTCACCATGCCGTCACTCTTGTGACAACAAGAGCCTTGGGGTGGCGTGGCGGCACCAATATTCCACAATTTAAAGGCAGAAAGTATAAAATCAATGAGAAACACCAAGGCAGGAGAAAGGTGACCCATCCCCCCCCCAAAAACCAGCGGCAACCAGCATCACCCACTGCAGAAAAATAAGATACTAAGGTTTCTTCCTCCCCCCCCACTCGCCCTGTTCTTAATCATCTTAAGGTGTTATTAGCATCAGAAGGAAGGAATTAGAGATATGAGTTTCAGGATGACAGCGTGTTCCTGGCACAGGGCTGACAAGCCGTGACCGTTCGAATAAGGGAGATTTACAGGGGGAAAAAATAAATAAAAAGAAAATAAATAAAATATAAAGTCCCAAAATGAAACAAGGCAAAGGCAGAGTCCCCGGCTGGGAGGGGGGGGGGAAACCTTTTGGGTGAAAGAAGCCAATTATCCTGCACTGCAAAAAAGGGGGAAAAACGATAAACCAAATATGAGGGTCACCCCCAGTGGAAAAAACGACTGTTTAAATACTTTGCTTTTAAAGGGAAATACCCGGGCACCCGCACACATCCCAAAGGCTGTGGTGGTTTTTTTTTGCCTCCTAATGCTTTAATTTAGGTTATGTCCAGCTTTCTCTAATTACCCTCTTAGATTCAACTTCTCTTAAATTTGTATTAAACCCTTTAAATACCTCACGGGCTACTTAGGGATTAAAAAAA
>VXBW01002245.1:95490-112355 GCA_013400375.1 Thinocorus orbignyianus
TCCTCCCATCCCCATCCGTGCATCCCCATTGCCTCATCCCTGCATCCCCACTGCCTCATCCCTGTCCCCGCATCTCCATCACCACATCCACATCTCCATCTCTGCACCCCCAACCCCACATTTTCATCCCCACGTCTCCATCACTGCATCCGCATCCCCATCCCCGCATCCCCATCCCCACATCCTCATCCCCACATCCCCATCCCCACATCCCCATTGCCTCATCTCCATCCCCACACCCCCATCCCCGCGGGACAGCAGACAGTGTCCCACAGCTGTCAGTGCCGGTGACACACCACAACGCACCAAACCAGCTGATCCCAGCTTTCACCAGCACACTGACACCCCAACACCACACCACGAGGCACTGGGAAGCGCTGAGAGGATTCAGCTTCGTTACACCCCTGAGCCACTCTCGTTTTGCCGGCGGAGAGGCTGTTTAATAGCCCTTAATTAAAAACACACTCAGCTGGCATCATGCCCCCTCTGCCCCACAGCTGCAGTGACTTGAAACGCTGCCCTGGAAATGATTTTAGGGGAAAAGCTCAGAGATGGGGCACAGGGTGCTGGGGCCCTGTCTCCATCGGGGGTGCCCCATCCAGTGAATCGATGGTGAGAGCTTGGGGCAGAGTGGCTGGAGCTGCCCAGCAGAAAAGGACCTGGGGGTGCTGGTGGCCAGTCAGCTGAACATGAGCCAGCAGAGTGCCCAGGTGGCCAAGAAGGCCACCAGCATCCTGGCCTGGATCAGGAACAGCGTGGGCAGCAGGAGCAGGAGGGTGATGGTGCCTCTGCCCTGGGCACTGGTGAGGCCTCCCCTCGAGGGCTGTGCTCAGTTCTGGGCCCCTCGCTACAAGGACATTGAGGGGCTGGAGCGTGTCCAGAGGAGAGTCACCAAGCTGGGGAGGGGGCTGGAGAACAAGGCAGTGAGGAGAGGCTGAGGGAACTGGGCATGTTGAGTTTGGAGGAGGCTGAGGGGAGACCTCTTTGCCCTCTGCAGCTGCCTGAAGGGAGGATGTAGAGAGGTGGGTGTTGGCCTCTTCTCCCAAGGGAATAATGACAGGACCAGAGGGAATGGTCTGAAGATGGGGCAGGGGAGGTTGAGATGAGATCTTAGGAAGAATGACTTTTCTGCAAGAATGGTCAGGCGGTGGAAGGACCTGCCCAGGGAGGTGGTGGAGTCCCTGTCCCTGGAGGTGTTTCAGAACCGTGTAGATGTGGCACTGCAGGGCATGCTCTGGTGGCCGAGATTGTAGGGTTGGGTGATTTGTTGGGTTCAGGGTTTTTTTGTGGTGTGGGAGTGTTTTGTGGTTGGGTTTTTTGTTTTTTGGGGTTTTTTTTTTGGTGTATGTATGGTTGGAATCGATGATCTCAGAAGTCCCTTCCAACCATGAAAAGCCTGTGATTCTATGAGACAGAAAATCCCCACTTCTGGGTTATGATGGGTTGTCTCCCCTCAGCCCTCTGCCAGGCTCAGTTAGAGCAGCCTTTGGGAAACTTTGGAGCTTCTTGAGTGCTGAGAGCTGGAGAAGGATGAGGATTGTAGCTGGGGGTTCAAGATTCCAGCTGCACCACTGGACCAGAGCGATGCCTGGCTCCTTCTGGCTGTCCAGGCAAGTTCACAAACACCACAGCCCCAGGAGGGAGGGAGCCAACATGTTCAAAGTCTCCCTTCACTCCCACTGGAGACCATCTGGGCACTCCACCATCCAGAAGAAATTAATGCTTTTGAGCAAAATTTGATTTCCATTTGGAGGCTGTCTCTGTGCCAGGGGGAGCCGGCCAAAGAGCTGGAGGGGGAAGCAGCGAGAGCTGGGTTTAGGAGTGAGGGTCAGTGCTTGGGGTGGCACGGGCAGGGAGGGGACCTGGCAGCAGGGAGCTGGCAGAGGGACATCACGCTCAGGCACTGCCCGTCCCTACACAGGAGGCTGTTTCCCAACTGGAGGATGGGGATATGGGGATGCAGGAATGAGGATGAGGTCATCCAGTGATGCCCCAAATGGGTTGGTGTCCCCAAGGGTCTACCATCAACGGGATGAAAGATATTGGAGGCAGCACTGGGGACGGTTGCTGCCTGCAGTTCTCCAGGGTTAAAGCCTCCTGCAGAGGACAAGCTCAGGGTGGAAGACCCTTCCTGTGCTACCCAGCTCAGGGAGCGGGAGGTGGACGCTGTGGGTGCAGTGAGATCACCTCGGGAGGAGCCAAGAGGTGGAGAGAAGAACCCAGTGGGGACAAAAGGGACAGCAGGGAGGGGGAGGAGAGAGCTCAGGGATGGGGATCTGGAGCAGAGCTCCTGGCAGGACCAAAGGTTTAGAGCACTTCCATCCAGGAGAGGGTGGACACGTCTTGGATGGGGAAGAACATCAACAACCACCACAAAAAAGAATCGATGTCACTGTCACTCCTCAGAGAGAGAAAAAGTTAATCTCCTGGTAATCAGGCACCTCCTCTTGATTTTGGGGGAGGAAGGGGATCTGAATCCACCCTCTTCCAAGCTCTGGTGATCCCGGCAAAGCCTCCTCTGCTCTCTGCTGTCTCGGCCAGGGACTGAGCCCGGGCAGGAGGGACCATGTGGCTGGAGGAGGGAGAACTAGACAGCGAGTGATCACAGCCAGGATCTGAGATCAGAGAGAAGGAATGTTGTTATGGAGAGGCTGAAAGCTCGGGGTGGGGATGACTCACGCTGGAGAACATACAGCTGTTGGAGCGGGATTTGGCAGCGGCTCCCCGAGGCTGCGGAGCCATCCCCATGAGCAGCGAGGGGAGGAAGGAGCCTCCGCGGTGTCTCCGATCTGGCAGAGGCATCTGCCAACCTGCGGCGGAGGTGATGGGGAGGGGGGACACTGCCTGCCAAAGCGGGGTCACGGCCCGCAGAGGTATTTTGGGCAGCAGGCAAGGCTGAGAAGTGAGGTTTCTCCCTTAGCAGGGTGCCTCCTGGCTGAGGGACCTGCAGGGGCTTTGCTCCTTTTGGATGGGGGTGGTGATGCTACCCTGGGAAAGGGGGCAGCCAGAGCAGCGGGGATGGGATGGGGTGGGGTGAGCCAGTTCTGGGGCTGGAGCCATGGAGAAGCACAAGTTATGAAGTAGATGTCCCTCTTCCCTTCTCTAGTAGGAGGGAAACTGAGGCACAGAGCAGGGATGTGATGCATTTCCACCACCAAGTCAGCTGTGGAGGTTGAGAAGAAACCTCGTGGTGGCTGTTGCTCACTGCTGGCCCATGGTCCTGCACCCCTCATGCTGGGAAGAGGCATTTTGTGGCTGGAATCAACCTCTGGCTGAGGAGTCAGACCATCATCCCCTCCTGGGCTGCTGACAGGGCACAAGGGCTTCCAGCTTCCACCCAGTGGGAGATGCTACAGCAGTTCCCCCAATATCCCCAAGGTTGCCACAGAGAGAAGCTGGGGGGAGGAAACCATTCCCCCCATCCACCGAAGCCAGGGCAGGAGGTTTGAGGGAGGCATTAGGAACAGGAGGATGAGCCAGCATCTTCCCAAAGTCCCTTTTGGAGAGAGTTTTTGGTATGATGCCTGGAAATAACCACAGCACCAGATTCCCAGCGCCGCGGGATAAAAAGCTCCATAGGCTGCCTCGGAGGTGGCCCCGTTTCAGCGGTAAGTGAAGCAACCGTAAATATAAACAGACTCGTTATTAATCATGTTCTGTAAAAGAGAAGTCATTATCTTCACATCCCTGGAAAAGTAATTATCTCTGGCTTTTCAATAAGAACTTGGAAAAGCCTATAGACTCCAGTTCTGGAAATGCCACCCGTCTCCACATCGAAGAAAACCTCCAGATCTTCTCAGAGGAAGACGAGTTAAACTTAAATTTGCAAAATGAGTGAGTTTTAACCTATTTCCAAAGCTCTTCTCTCTCTGGTGATTTCTAATCCTTGTTTTGCCAACCCGTTCTCCATCGCACGGGTCAGACTGTGCCGTACGACGCTGGGTTTTACTCTCCACCCAGGAACAGCCGTGGCAGGGGACACCCTGGGGTCTGATTTAGGGGATCCCCCCTCTGCTGCCACCTAAAGCAACTCCTCCTCACCCCAACCAGGCCCCCGGGTCACACAGCCCCGCAGAAAGAATTATTCCTTCCGTACAAACAACCCCAAAAAGAAATGTTTTCCAGTTGAAGGGAACATCCAAGCCGACGAGGGCAGGCCAAGAGGCAGCTCTGCAAAGTTTTATGCAACTGAAAGTCTGCAGAAACATCCCCGTGCTTGACAGTAAATATTTGGGAAGATAACATTGCCTGCTGCATTTACATTCCTGATGCTCCGGCAGCCACTCAGGGAAAGAGGGAGGAGGAGGAGGAGCCGCAGACCCAGGACCATTGGTGTCCAGGAGCCACTTGGCCATCGCATTTCCAGCTCTGAGGAGGCAGCGTTAGCACGAGCTGGGGGAGGAAATGTGCATCAAAGCTGGTTTTAATCTCATCCGGTGTCTCCAAAGCAGGACATGTATAGAATCACAGAATGGTCAGAGTTGGAAGGGACCTTAAAGATCACTCAGTTCCAGCCCACTAGACCAGGTTGCTCTGGCTTCTGAAGGGAGCAGAGAGGTGGAGGGAAGGTGCTCGCTCCCATCGTGTATGTACCCACCACCTCAGTGGATGGCTTGGGCTGGGGGGTCTGTGCCCCCATTTCAAGCAACCAGAGATGTTCAGGAGCTGGGTTTTGGCCCTCAAGTAGCTGCACCTGGGTATTGCTTCATTTGCTTGGGCACATAAGGGATTGAGATCTGACTCCTGATGGGAGGAGGGGACTATTTAGGAAGGATTATCCCAAAATGCCTTGTCCTTCTACCTCTTTTCCAGAGTTCGGAGAGGTTGCTGCATCAAAATATTTTGGTTTGTCATTTCAGTTATATCCTAAATTACTAAGCATTAGGGCTTGCTAATGAAGTAAGAAGAATAAAAGCTGGAGTGAAGTGCTTCAGCTGGAGCTGGGATGGGGCGTTTCACAGAAATGCAATATTCTGAGATTGCCTTTTCATTTCAAAATGAGCCATAACATTTCCAGCTCCGCACGGCTCTTGGGGAGGAAGATGATTTGTATTCCCAGCCCCCCTTGGCCGTGCGGGAGGGGGCAGGGGCAGGTCGGGCTGCGCTGAGGGCAGGGGGGTACGAAACCCCAGCAGTTTGGGAAGAGGAGAGGGATTTCCACGACATCTCATCCTACAGGAGAAAGCCCAGGGGAACCCAGCAAAACCGGCAGGGCCAAATTTTAACCTGTGCAGATGGAAATGAGTTTTTTCAGCCCCTCTTTAACTGAATTGCCGAACTCATTAAAAGGGAAGAACTCAATGGAGAAGTGCTCCACTGACAGCTTCCAGATGGGATCGATGGGGTGATGTCTGCAGCCCCAGAGGCCCTTCAGGCACTGGGCTGCAAAGGCACAGAGACACCAGGAATGCAGCATCCTCCACACTACAGCTCCCTCCCTGCTCCCTGACCTGGGCTGGGGTCCACAACCCCAACCCCTCCGCACCACCAGTCCCCTTATTAAATCACACCCTCATTAGCACCCTACTATCATTAGCAGCTTGCTGGGAGGGGGAGAGGGCTGCTCTTTAACTAGAACAGGTTGCCCAGAGAAGCTGTGGCTGCCCCATCCCTGGAGGGGTCCCAGGCCAGGCTGGATGGGGCTTGGAGCAACCTGGTGTGGTGGGAGGTGTCCCTGCCCAGGGCAGGGGCTTGGAACTGGATGATGTGGAAGGTCCCTTCCAACTCTGACCATTCTATGATTCTATGATTGCATTTATCCATGTCCCTGCGTAAAATAACATTCTGGAGGACTTGGGATGGGGGAAGAATTGGGCAAGATCCTTTGGAAAAGGGAAGGCACCCAAGGCTCAGACACAAAAGCTTTCTTGATTTGGGCTATTCGCCTTCACCCCTGGATACAAGCTCATCCTCTGCAGTCCTTTCCTCGACAGATTTGGATCCCCACACCCACATGGCTTCGCAGGCACAGAGCCACCGCCGCGCCAAAGAGCACCTCTCACTTTCTAGGGCTTGGGAGGATGTGAAACGCTCCCACACACCTCGCTGGGATGCTCCCCGAGGGGCTGGGCAGGGGATGTCAGAGCGTTATGGCAGCAGAACCCCAGCACGGCCCCCCCAGATCCTTCCTGTCCAGGCTCCCAGTGACACCAGTCTGGCAGCGGGGCTGGAGGTGATGGTGGTAAAATGAAATGGATGTGGGGAGGAGGTGGGGGGCTAGAGCAGGGCGATGGATTTGAAGAGGGAACTGCAGGGCAGGAGCACTCAGGTGTTTAACAGCAGCTTTTGGGGAGCTCATTTCCCTCTGACCTGCTCAAACACGGAGGTTCATCTCAGATGCTTGATTTTCTCTTTCCTGGGAAAGTCCTGGCCCCCTCCAGATGCTCGGTGAGATGGGATGTGTTGGCCTTGTCAATGGCCACGGGGCTTAGGTAGGGTTGGTGTGCACCCAAAGGGCACAGTTCCACCCAAAAGGCAGATTTCCACCCAAAGCCAGCCAGAGCAGAGCCTGTTCTCCATATGGCACAGCATCCGGGAGGAAGGCAGCCCAGCTCTCCACAATTTCATCTTTGCAGTTTTCTTCTCTCGAGTGAGAAGATCCAAGAGGAAGAAGAAACAGAAAAAGGCATGTTTGCCGGCATCCTTCTCCTTCCCTGCTGGAAGGGTCAGATGCTGAGGATGGAAACCTGGCACTCCAGTTTTTCCCAGGAATTTATTTGAGTTCCAGCATCACACTGTGCCTGACCTTCTCAGCAAAGGCTGGGCAGGGACAAGAGGGGGCTCCATGGACAGATGGGAGTGAGGAGAGCTATTAACGCTAATGGGTGGGAAGTGGCCATGAATAAATCAGCAGCATCTTTCCAGCCATCAAAGCCTGAAACCCTCCTGTACGGAGCGAGAAGCGGAGGGGATATCAAGCTGACGTGTGTGAGGTTTACGACAGGAGCTGTTGGATGCCAAACCCAGGAGACTTGGCCCCATGGACCCCACTCCGCTGCCACAGGGTGGGATTTGGGATCTCACCCCCACCAGAAACCCTTTCCCAAGGCCATCCCTGAACACTGAGCAAATCCCTCCGTTTCGGGATGCCTCCGGGCTGGATCTGCGCAGGGGTTTCAGTGCCTCAGGCAGGAGGGAAGATGCGGGGAGGCATCACCAGTTCAAACCTCCCTTTAACCAGACACATCCTTCTACCTCCAAGCACCCAGCCTGGCCTGGGTAATCCCAAATCCTAGGTATTAGGCATTTAATCTCACATTTTATCATGTCTCCTCTTACCAGGGGGTCTGAAATTAAAAGGGATGCAGGAAGAGCTGAGCTTCCGCGGGTTTAATCAGTTCTGGCTGGTGGAGAGGAAGAAAGGAAGGAGGAAAAGGCAGCAGTTTCTTTTGCCGGTTTTCCTTGGCGTTTCCAGAGCAGCTATAATTATTCCTGGAGAGGGGAAGGGATGCAGCCTCAGGGGAAGGAGGGGGAAAACTGTCCCCTCCCTGGACAGAGGAGGACTTTGTGTTGGCGTCTCAGCCAGCCCCAGGCAGGAGGGAGCCGAGCGGCTCTGTGGATCCGAGCCAGCGGCCTGGGCTGGAGGCCCACGGACATTATTTTCCATGATGCAAACTGGGAGGGGAGGGGAGGGAAGGGGGGAGAAAGGCCGAGGCGGGACATGGACAAGTCAGGGGTTTGGTGCCTCTGATGTCCTCTCCTGCTTTGCGGGAATGCTGGAGGCATCTCTCCCCACCCCCAACCCTGGGGTCCTGGCTGGGAGAGATGCTGGAAGTGGCAGTGGGATGAACTGGGGACAGAGCCAGAGAGGATGACGGGCAATGAGCTGGGAGCTGGGTATCCCCGTTTCCGAGCACTGGAAGCTGGGGGCAGTCTGGTTTTGGCTGTAGCTCCCGGGGAATACCCAGCACAGGTCCCAGCTCCCCTTTCCTGATGCCCACTGGGTCCTGGGATACAAAAATTCCCATTTCCCGTCCCTCTTCCCAGCTGCACATCCTCTGGGCTCCTCACTTTTGACTCCAGAAGTCCTGGTGTAGGAGACTTCACCATTGATGCCACCTTGCTGCATGCACGCCTGGTTCCTACCGATGCTACCCAGAAAGGGAGCTGCCCTGGCTAATAAATGCCCATTTTTAATTATTATTGGCAGAGTTGAGCTGATGGGACACAAGAAAAAGCCCAACTGGTGAAGCTGGAATCATATTTTTCCCTGTTTACCCAGGAAAAAGCAGGATGCAGGATTTTCAGCATCCCCCAGCAGTGATCGCTGGGGAAGTGGAAGGAACTGGGAAGTGACTGGGAACCATGGCCTGGGATGCTGCAAAACTTCAGCTGCCAGCCAGCCGGAGGGAACTGCTGCATGTCAGTGGGAAGAAGATGAATTTTGGAAAAAGCACGGGCACTCAGAGAGCAAGGCGACCTGCCAGGCGCTTCAGGCAGCCCAGACAAATGGAACCGACAGCTGGAGCTTACCCAGGTAAAACTGCCAGAGCAGGAGGGCTCTGGGGACAGGCCATGAGCTCGGGGATAAAGTAGGACACTTTCGGACCCGAATCCGCAAGGTCTGTCCCCATGTGATTGTGGAGGGGTGGCTACGGCCTTGGAAAAGGGGCAAGAGGAGGAGGTGGGACCCCTCTCCTCAGGCTGATGCTCTGCAGCATCCAGGAGCCCACGGCACTGGATGAGGCCACCACGTCCTGGCTGCCAGAGCCCTCTCCATCCCCCGTGCTCTGTCCCGGGCACCACTGGCCACACAGCGGTGACAGATGACCCAGAAATAAGCAGTTTTAGGCCACTGAAGTGGCAAATCACCCTCCAGCAGCAAGCCTGCTACCCTGGACTATTTCCCTGCTAAAGACTGCAATTAAGGTTAAAGCCAGAATTTTTGCAGCAAATGCATTTTTGCCTTAATAATAAGAAAGAAGGAAAAACACAATATAAAAAGAGAATATGATGGATGAACCCTGCTTTCGTCTTCCTTACATCAAACTCTCCACTCTAACTCTCCTCCTGTGCCAATTTCAGCCTCCTCCATGTCCCAGTGCCTCAGAAGCTGGTGTCTCTCCAAACACCCCTCGCTGGACAGTTTATAAATTTCCACTTGCAGGCTCAGCCCTGGCACAGATCACCAGGAAACAGAATCATGGAACTGTCAGAGTTGGAAGGGACCTCTAGAGATCATCCCATCCAACTCCCCTGCTACAGCAGGATTGCCCAGAGCACATCACTCAGGGCTGCATCCAGGCAGGACTTGAAGGTCTCCAGAGAAGGGGACTCCAAACCCTCCCTGGGCAGCCTCTGCCAGGGCTCTGGTACCATAAAAAGATGTTTCTTCTCATCTTTGAATGGAACTTCCATGTTTAAAGCTTGTGCTCAAGTCCCTTTGTCCTGTCACCAGGATCCACTGAGAAGAGTCTGTCTCCATCCTCCTTCACCCCACCCTTCAGATCCTTGGGAGCATGAAGAAGGCCTCCCCTCAGCCTTCTCTTCTCCAGGCTCAAAAGTCCCAGCTCTCTCAGCCTTTCCTCCTCAGGGAGATGCTCCAATCCCTCCAGCATCTTCGTTGTCCTACGCTGGACTTTCCAAAAACCCCCACGTGCCAATCGAGCCGTAGCATCGTCCTTTCCAGCCTCAGCCCAACCTCTCACCTCTGCAGTTTGTCCATGGGGCGCAGGGCATCCCCCCCTGCCCTGGTAAACAGCATGATTGCCACCCTCCTGGGTGTGACTGCCACTCTCCACTGGGCAAAACTCCCGTCCACTTCTCCAGGATTCCCCAATCCCCAGTGGGGAGATGGCACAAATCCCACTGGGATGCAAGGTCAGCGTCGAGCATGTCCCTGCTGCGGCGCAGGAGAGGGTTGGCAAGGGGAAGGTGGAGGAAGCTCAAAGCTCCCGGCAGCTGCCCATTGATCTCAGGCTCTCACATCTGGAGAAACAACAGAAATCTGGAATACGGTGGAACCCTCAACCTCCTGCAAGGCCTGAAAACGTCCAAACTAAACCCAACGTGAGAAGACATCCCGGTGTCCCTTGCCCCACACTGCACACTGGGAGATGGGGTGAGAAAAAGAGGCCTTGGGATGGTTTCACATCACATTATGCATGAAAACCATAAAAATGGTAGTGTGCGGTGGTTTGGGGCTGTCCCTGAAATGGTCAGTGCCCCAGGCCTCCGAGCAGGGGGGAGAAGATGCCCACAAATCCCATTTTGCAGCTTCAACCCATGGTGAGAATCAGGCTGTGCCCGCTGCCAGCCGGCCAAGCGTCCCCAGCTCAGGGCTCCATATGGCAACCATTAACACCAGTGGCAACCGGAATAGTCTGCTCCGTGAACACACACACACACACACACACACACACACACTGCCAGCTCCTGCCCTTCCTTCTGCATAATCAAGCCCACGTGCTAATGAGCAGGCTCCCAACGCCAACCCGCCTCCCCTCCTGGAGAACTGTTACCCAAAGGAGCTTGGTGCCGGCTCTCCCAGCACTATAGGTCTTTCCCTGTTTTGCTTCTTGGGGAGAAACACCCCAAAACTCCTTCTCCAGCCCCTGGGAGCAGCCACTGAGAGGTCTCTCTTGCCCAGGACGGGTTTGGAGGTGGTGATGGTGCAGCCGGGCAGGGTGTGAAGTCATTTTCCCAGCAAAGCCAATAACGCTGGTTGCAATTAAAACAGCCCTCGTCTCCGGCAGCCGGACCTCAGAGAGCTTCAAAGCCTTTGGGCTGGAGTTTCTTGGCACCGGGTGGGTTTTCCCTCCCTCCTCTCCAAGTGTTCAGATGGAAAGGACTGGGCAGCTTGGGGGGGATGGTGGGAAGCAGAGGTGAGGAGCCTGGATGCACAAAGAGATGCTCGAGAGGGGAAATAACACCAGTTACTGTATTTTACTCAGGAATTTTACCTAGGAGACATCAAGCTTTGCACAACACACCCCTGTCCATAAGTTCCTACATACATATATATATCATAGAATCCTAGAATGGTTAGAGTTGGAAGGGACTTTAAAGATCATCAAGTTCCAAGCCCCCTGCCCTGGGCAGGGACACCTCCCACCACACCAGGTTGCTCCAAGCCCCATCCAGCCTGGCCTTGAACCCCTCCAGGGATGGGGCAGCCACAGCTTCTCTGGGCAACCTCTTCCAGTGCCTCACCACCCTCACACCAAAGAAGTTCTCTTTAATATCTAATCTCAATCTCCCCTTTTCCAATTTAAAACCNCCATATATACACGTATCTCCATCACCCCAGTGGGTCATCACAGCCCAATGACCCAGCACAAGTCCTGAGATGGTCACAGCCCAACAGCCATCAGCATGAAGGCAATGACAACCGTGACAAACGCCGGCTGTAATCCCTCTGGAGAGGATTAAGCTGTGCTGAGTTTGGAAATGAAGATGTTTTATGGCCACCCGAAGGACTGAGTGAGGGAGGAGACACCAGCAAAGGGACCCAGTGAGTGGGAACAACCTGAAAGTGGGGGTATTTTGGGGGAGCTGAAGGGATGACTTACATTTAGGCAACCTGAGACTGTTTCAACACCATCAAGGGTAGGGGGGAAATTACGGACTGGCTGATGGAACTGGTCCCCCCAGTTATGGACTGGCTAACGGAAAATCCTGTATTAATTATGGCAGTGTTGACGAGTTATGGAAAATGCCGTAATGAGATGAGGGCCGTGCCAGGTTCTTCCAGCAGCAGGGGTTTGTGCACAGGCTGCCCTGTGTGCCTGCCCTCCCCTGCTCCCCGCAAAGTTTTTTGGGGGACTCAGAAACCTTCCTGGTGCCCCAAACACCACGGGGCTGCAGGTGAACATCCTGGGTTTCTCCCACTGTAAAGCAGGGAGGGAAGCCAGTGAAGGTCTCCGGGCACGGTGGCCCACGGAGGAGCTTCTCCAGACCTCCCCATCCTCTTCAGCTTCACCATCTCCATCAGAGAGATTTTTCCTGGAGATATTTACGGCTCTGTCCTCCGTGTTGCTTTCCATGTCCCACTGAATATTGCATGTGCTATCGCTCCCCGAGGACCCATAGTCTGAAGAAAGCTGATTCTTCGCAGGCTTTTCTAGAGCTGCTAAATGGCACCTCTTCTCTTCCCCAGCAGGATTATATCTGAGCATTTACCACTGATTATATTTACAGGCACATTTGGGTGTGATTATTAGCTGAAACCTGTCAAGGAGTCGAGCTCAGTTGTTAGAGCATCTCCAGGGGCCGCAGGCGGGGAAAAAAATACTAAAATAAAACACAAACCCAGAATTTTTCCTTTTCACGGGGGCACATGGGTGGCTGCCACAGCCCTTTATCACCATCCCTCTTGCCATGGGCGTATTTGGCTGGAGATCCCACCCCTGACACAAGGATGAGGAGCTAAAAACAGGGTAAAAAACCCCAAAAAGATAAGAAAGAAGGAGGAGAGGAGACGTGCAGGTCCAAAGGGAAGGTGGGGAATCTGTGAGACAGGGACCCTGCAAAGCTCTGCTCCTTACAAAAGCGCTTATAGAGATCTTATCGTTAATTTACATGGATCCACTTGCACTAGAGGAACTTAGGAACTAATTAAGCAGGAACTGAAGAACAGCCCGGCCTTGGCTCTTGCCCAGAGAGAAGCAATTCCTGGGAAGGAAGGGTCCCAAACCAAGAGGGAACCCAGCTGTCGGAGTGCTGCTTTCCTCCACATACTGCTTAATCTTCCTCGAAATGATATCAAATTCGGGATGGTTTTTTGGAGAAGCAGGTAAATATGCTCACAAACCCCAGAGTCCTCCCGAGTGCCAGCTCCTTTGGCTCCTCAGTGCTACAAAACAGGTTCCCTACCAGCCACCCAGGGGAAAGGGATCCTGTGATGAGCTTGGTTTTGACACCACCTTGAGTAGAAGACTTGGATTCTGTCTCCAGACGAAAACCAGAGGGGAAAAAAAGGAGCCATTTGGGAGTGTAATTTGCTAACCCTGCTAACAGCCGCTGCAGCAATTACACACGGTGGCTCTAATAGGCAGGAAAATAATTAACGCTCCGCCAAGGGGCCCAAGTGGTGATTTTACGAGTCCTGCTGAACCCGAGCTCCCACAGGAATTATCGGGGTGGGGTTTGGTGGTATTTTTTTCATTCTTCTGGGACTATTTCATGATCTCACATCCAACTATTGGTTTTTCCCATCTATGGATTTAGTCCGAGCTGCCTGAGCAGCAGGGAACTAGTTGAGCCTCCTGCTCGACAAGGAAGGAGCTCCATCCAAGGCCTCAACCCCAGGACCAGCTGAGCCACCAACCCCTCCAGCCGGGGAGGGACATTTCTCAGATGATGCTCCCCTAAAATTAACCAGTGTTTGCCCAATGTGGCCTCTGTCTTTTCTGGGTTAATCACACTCAGAGCCTGTGCAGGCAGGGATAAGGGAAGAGGAGAGAAATCCTGCCCCAGCAGCGTAATATCACACACAATAAGCGCTGCTGAAAGCATCCCGTGCACCTCGCCGGCGCGGATTCACCATCTGACCTCAGCCAGCTCAAAATCAGCCATCCCCTCGGCTCTCCCAAGGGTTCAGGGGCAAAGACAGCATTTCCACACACCCCATCCCCAAACAGCTGTGAAAGGGAAGGGGCATTAACTCATTTCCACTGGTTTCCTCTCCCTCAACCAGCGCCGGAGCCGAGACATCTCAGAGGAGACACCCAGCTGATGCCAGCCAAAAGGAAATCATACTTTTGATATTGCCCTGCGCATCTCCAGACCACATTGGATCATATAAATCCTGTCCTCTCCTATTTCCCCCTCTCCTTGGAGTGCCCGGGAGAAGGATGACAGCGGACAGCACTCACCTGCGGCAGCGACGGGCTGAGGCTGGGGCTCTTGTCCTCGCTTGCCCTCGAGCCGAGCAGTTGATGCTCCGTGTTGTCACTACCAGCAAACAGGCCAACACCCATCAGGATGATGCTCTCCCTTGAAACAGGACAAGAGGAACACACACGACGGCCCCAGTGGTCCCAAGATGTTTGAATTCTGCCCGAGAGAAGAGCGTGAAGAACGTAAGAGGAGGTAAAACCGCCTGTTCTTTGCAGAGGATCTTCGCCACAGCAGGTCTCACCCTGCAGGATCAACAGAAGACTTTGTTTTCTTTAGCCCTTCCAGTAATTAATCAATTTTACTGCTAAACAAAGCCTCCTCTTTTAAGGGGAGGTCTCCTATTTTAAATCTTGTTCCAGAGGAAACGGTAGATGATCTTAACCAGACGCATCTTCTTAAAGGGATGCAGTTGCTACCGCTCTGGCTGAAAGCTCTGGAAGATCAAACGGCGCTCTGAGAACTCACTTCACTACATCACATTCCCCTGTGAAGATGCAATTACCCAATTTCCACCATTCAGGAGGGCTTAAATGCATATTCCCAGCTCTTCTCAAGAATGAAGCTCATGCAGAAACATCCCATCCATCTCACCTGGGTGACAGAAACATCCTGGAGAGGAGTTGGGAAGTACCACCTACCAGAAGCTCCATTAACAGAGGCTGTGTGAAACCTCAATCTCTTGGGTGTTAAGCACAACACCTCAGATGAGAGCCAACCTCATGGTTGACATCATCTGCCGTGCCAAGAGTCTCCAGTTGGGGGTCAATATTGTCATTTTGGGGGTCTTAATGGCTCTAAGTGGACCAGTTTTGCTCACGTCCAGTCCACTTCTTTGCAGTTGGCAGGGCAAAATCCTGTATTTTCATCCCAACTGGAAAGAGGTTCCTTGGCTCCACCATCAGAAGGTCCAAATTTAAGTTTAGAAAGGTAGTGGATGCAGAGTTATTTGCAGCACCCAGCTGGAAATAACAGTGGCACTGTGCACTGGTGCTATCTGCTGCATCACCCTGGGTGCCTCGTGTAGTTTGTCTGTAAATAGATGTAAACAAGCACTGGCTTGAGGGCAAGAGAAGAGCTTTGGCAGCTCTGAGTAATATAAAAAAAAATAAGAAAATAAACCAGAGTCTGCTTCCTGCCCTGCTTATATCTAAGCCCTCATGGACATTTTATAGGAGAAACTGCTTGGGTATTAAAAAAATAAAGTGACTCACTCTGGAACTGGTAGCGCTGAACACAGCTCTGTTTTGATCCAAAGCCAAAAATGCTTTATTTATTTGAAATGTAAATGATTCCTTTATTTACTGCCTGGTTCACAAGGAGTTTGGGGCAGTTTCCTTCCAGACGCGTCACAAAGGTTTTGCAAAATCCTGGGGAAGCAGAGGGGGCCATGTGGAAACTCTCCTGGCCCACTCATGGAGAGGAGGGTGGGAAAGGGACCTCCCCGTTCCTTGGGAAAGCATTCCCAGAGCCACCTTGGCTGGAGACCTACTGTGAGGAGATGAGCAGCATAGCCCACGCTGCAGCCGCCGGCATCGCTCTCCCACTCGTTCCAGCTACAGCTCCGATGCTCACTTCTCCTTCCAGCCCAGCCTGAAATCTCCAACTCATCCTTCTTATCTGCTCACTCATCCCTCCAGCCCAGATCTCCAACTGGTGAGTGTGGCAGGAGCACAAAGGTCCCCAAAGCATCCTGCACCCATGAAGGGAGTCTTTCTCCTCTGAGCACCGTGGGATTCCCACCTAGTTTGGGTCACCCCATCCCAGTTCCTACTGTGGTGGTGAGTAGAGACATGGTGCTCCTGCCCGTAGCTTGGTCTTGCTGAGGCTGGATGAACTTGGTGCTGCTCGTTCCTATTTATTCCAGACTTTCTGGACACGGAAAGGGTCTGCAGCCTGACCTGGTAGGAGCAGGGGAGGTTGTGGTGATGCTGAAGCTGCGTTGGTGATGCCCGAGTGCACCTTAGTGCTGTTTTGTTAAGGGATTTGGAGGAGCTGGTGGGAAAACCAGTTGGGAAGCCATGGGTCTTCTTTTGCCCAAGGGATCCCTGTCCTATGCTGCCCAGCTGAGAGAGACACAGGGTCAGGGTGGACTTGGTGGTTGCTGAGAAGGTGGGGAAAGGAGGGATAGGGGTAAAGAGAAAGGGAAGCCTGTGGGTTCATGCGTGTGGGTGCAGCATCCATGGATGGGAAGAGAATTGACTGTGGGAGAGTGGCAGAACTGATTGCACCAAGGACTGACTGATGGGGAAGGAGCTTTGCAGGGAGCCGAGATTCCCAGTGGAGCTGAGCAGGCAGGGAAATCCCAGGGGCAAGACCAAAGAGAGGAAAAACAACCCAGGAGGAAAAATGGGAAAGGTGCTACCGAGCTCTGAAGACTAATTAGGTTAATTCTTTCAGCTCGTGGTGCTCTGGCACAGCACAAGGAGGAACAAGAAAAGAATCCGTATCATGGGGGGGGAAAAAAGAGGGAAAAAGAAAATAAATCAACATTTCAACTGTTGTGTTTCTTCTGAAATGAAGACGCTTGTAAAATTTTTTGCTGAAATCAAAGAGCAAGACCTTCCCCAGCCATCGACCAGCAGCAGAGACACGCTTGGGAAAAGGGAAATTTACATTCAAGACTCTTCTCTGGCCTTTTTCAATTCCATCTGTAAGAGAGACAAATTCAAGACGGCGCAAAAAACCATCTAGAGAGACTCATTGAATAGTTGTGTGGTCCCACTTTGTCACGTGAAGACATACCACGGCTTCCCTGCACCGCGCTGCTGCCAGGGATAACGAAGCCCAGAGCCACGGCCCCGGGCACCCCAGCCTGGAGAGGAACAGCTTTATTAGAACTTTAGGTTGATGCAGGGAGCAGAGGTGTTTTGGCAACCCTGACCCACACAGCCATTGGCACAGCCAACCCTGACCCAGCACAGCCACAACCCCCACCGTGGAAACCATGGGGTTTTAATTTTAATGCTTGGGTAGATGAGAAGCTCAACACGAGCCGGCAGTGCGCGCTGGCAGCCCAGAAAGCCAAC
>VXBW01002245.1:112495-132577 GCA_013400375.1 Thinocorus orbignyianus
TTGGAACTTGATGATCTTTAAGGTTCCTTCCAACTCTGACCGTTCTATGATTCTAGTTTGAGACAACTCAAGCACGGAGCTGAAACGGAGCCCAGACACCACTCTGCAGGTGGAAGAGCTTTTTCAATCAGCATTTCTTCAAGAAGCCACTTGCTGTTCCAAAAAGGTCACACCAGTGATACCAGGTTGACCCTGGTGAGACCAAAACCTTGTTTTCGAGGATAAACTTTACTGCAAACACAACTCCCAGGTGCTGAGATCAAAGCTGGGGTTTGTCAGGGAAGGGGCGGGCTGGGGGGACACCGGAGCACAGACCCCCTGCTCGCACAAACCTTCGGTGTGTTTCTCAGAGAGATGCCTGGCCACACTCCAGCAGCAAATGTATCTGTCTCCAAAAGGGAAAAAAAATAATATATACATATATCTTGCTTACATTAAGTGTCTGGATGGTGAATAATGGAGAGAGGAGAAAGTGTCATGGGGCAATTAATAAGCCAAGGCCATACTCGGTGGCGAGGACGTAAGAAAATATTAGGGGAAGTGACACTCAAAGCCAATCAATAGCAGAGCAAACGTGTTCCGTGGGGACAGGACTGGCTCTTCTCCTGTGGCTGGGGCACAGCAGACACAGTTAAAGTCCACCCTGGTCAGAGCACACCCAGCCTTATCTCCAAGCCCACTCCAACCACCATCCTCTCTGTCTCCTGAGAATGGAGGGGGCAGGTTGTGGTCCCTGCTCCATCCTCAATTCCTTCATCCCCACCGGGGCAGTGAAGGCTATTTGTTCTTCCAGCTCCTGGGCTGGGGAGTTTGAAGTAGCCAATGTGCAGTAGACCAAGCAGGAACCCTGCCAGGGGTCCCTGGAAGTGCAGGATGCTCCTGGGGGCACCTAGGAGGAGGCAGAGGTGGCATGGGTGCTTCAGCACACATGTCCTACGCCCACGGGTAATGAGAAAGTGCTGATGGAACACCACAACCCTGAAAACACAACGCAAAATCATCACTTAAAAGCACTTAAAGGGTAAATGGGCCTGGCTGCTTTTTCATTTAAAGGAGTTGCTCAGCAGAGAGACCTTCATGGCAGCCCCCAGGCTGCTCCCTCCCCCCGGGGTGAACCTTACGGGAACACACAGATGCCTCCTCCACCAGCAACCCCACTGAGCCCCCAGGACCTCCTCAAATCTCTGCTCAAAGAAAGGACACAACTCCAGCACAAGCTTATCCCTCAAAATTAGTTATTTGAAAGCACCCAGCTCCCACCACCCCAACCACAGAATGGTTTGGGTTGGAAGGGAGCTTAAAGCTCAGTCAGTGCCACCCTGTGCCCTGGGCAGGGACACCTCCCACCACACCAGGTTGCTCCAAGCCCCATCCAGCCTGGCCTTGAACCCCTCCAGGGATGGGGCAGCCACAGCTTCTCTGGGAAACCTGTCCCAGTGCCTCACCACCCTCACACCAAAGAAGTTCTCTTTAATATCTAATCTCAATCTCCCCTTTTCCAATTTAAAACAATTCCTCCTTGTCCTATCACTCCACTGCCTGACCAAGAGTCCCTCTCCAGCTCTCCTGGAGCTCCCTTCACATCCTGGAAGGCTGCTCCAAGGTCTCCCCGGAGCCTTCTCTTCTCCAGGCTGAACAGCCCCAGCTCTCTCAGCCTGTCCTCACAGCAGAGCTGCTCCAGCCCTCTGAGCATCTTGGTGGCCCTGCGCTGGACTCGTTCCACCAGGTCCATGTCCTTTCTGTGTTGAGGACTCCAGAGCTGGACACAGGACTCCAGGTGGGGTTGCAGAACCCCTGGTGAGCACTGCAGGTCACATCACCTCCGAGGGGATGAACACAATTTCAGCACGGAGAGGCAACAAGTGAAGGTTCCTGCACGTACCTCAACATGGAGCTGGGGATCGCTGTCCTCCATGAGGCGGAGCTGGCTGGAGAAGAGGAGGAGAACGAGGAGGTCTCTTCTGGAGGTGCATCCTAAGGGCTTGGCTCATCTGCTTCAGTGGACTCACAACTGATGAGCCTTTGGGACATGGAGAGTTGAAGTTTGGCTTGAGCTGGTCCACAGGGCTGCACCCAAGAGATGATGGAAAGGAGCAATGGGGAGGGCACACTCCTTCCACCGCGCTCCATCTTCATCTTCCATCACAGAGAACCCTTTGAGCCCCTGGGTGGGTGTGCAAACCCACGTGCAAAAGCCTCAGGACAAGGGGAAAAGAAAAGGTCCCCATGAGCGTGGGCAGGGCTGGGCACGGAACAACTTGAGCACTGAAGCAGGCAAAAAACCAAACGACTGGTTTTCTCCTTACCCAAGGAGAAATATGACTTGGGACAAGAATTTTCCACGTCTGCCTGAGCAGAATAATCTGCAAATACAATCAGCCACTGGGGTGATTAATGCCCTCTGCTCCATTAAGACCTCTCCATCAAAATCTTTGTTTAAAAAAAAAATAAAATAATAAATTCCCTTGTACAGAGGAGCTCAGGTAGGGCATCACCACAGCTCAGGATGAGCTTGTGCCCCAGCAGGACCCCAAGGGGAAAACAAAACGGGATGGTGCTGAGGGGGCAGAGTCCCCCAAGTCTCCAGAGTGGGAACCCAGACAGGGCAACAAAAGCAAAACAAGCTGGAGTTTAAATAGAAGCAAAAAAAAAAAAAAAAGAAAAAAAAACAGCTTGGAAGGGAAAAGAACCCAAACCCAATGAGAGCAAATGTTTATCCACCCCGGTGATGGGACAGCTTAGAAATTATAGCCAGGCACCAGATCAACAGGAGTTTCCAAAGTTCTGCTGCTCTCAGCCTCCAAAGAGGGTCTGTGTCCTCCTCCCTCGGCTTGAGGACACGCTGTGGCATCAGCCTTGGGGGCCACCAGCACCTGGGGAGGGGGAGGAAGAGGAGGAGGAGGGATTCCCCCACTTGATTTTGGGGGGGAAACCAACAAAGGGCACGTTGCACAGTGTTTTCCAATTTATCTGATTACAACTAGAGCAGCAGTAAATGCCCAGGTGAGTTGATTAATGCTCATTATGGGGGGGACACAGCAAAGGAGCCCAAGGTGAATGAGACAGAGAGACCCCAAAATGCAGAGCTTTAACACCCATTCATACTGACAACAAACTCTTTTGAGTTAAAAGCTCTGATTTACAAGTGGCTTTAGGAAGATGAGAGCTGGGACGGTCCGTAACGGGAAACCAGGAGGGATTCAAATCCTCTGCCACAGGAATCCAGCGAGGAGGAGGATGCCACCCTGTGAACTAACAAGAAGAGCTCAAATCCCCAGCTCTGCTCTCCTGACGGAAGAGATAAAAGCTGAAAATGCCACCTGCACCCTGATGGCTGGGTTTAGGGGGAAAGAAAAAGCCAGGGACCCCCACAATCCCACCCCCCAGCCTAGGGCAGGCAAACAGCCCAGCTCCCCCAGCGACCCAAAGACAGGAAAAAATGAGTTAGGGTTGAACTTATATTAATTTTATTCACATTTCCAGACGAAAAGCATCTGTGGAGTGCAACGTCAGGGCTAGTGTTGGAAAGCTCAGGTATTTGTTTGGTTTAAAAGATGCGAAGGTTTGGGAGGCCAGAGGCAGCCCGGGGGCGCGCTCCCGTCCCCGTCCCGTGGTTCCAGTTCAAGTAAGAGGAATTTTTAAAAAAAATAAGCCAGTTCATCACATGAGGGAGAGAGAGGATGTCAAAAACTTTAAAGCTTTCTCCGGTATAAATCCCTAAAGCAGGGCATGAAAGTAGCAGGCAGGAAATCTTCTCCAGCTGAACTAGCTTATCCCCTGGGCTCAGTGTTGGGGGTTTTTTTTGGTGTTGGGTTTTTTTTTATTTTATTTCCCTTTGGTTGTAGAGTTTTGCTGTCAGCGCTGGGGCAATGCTTCCCTCTGACTTTAATGTGATTCATTACCCAGAGCAGGAATTTACTGCTCCTGGATTACAAGGATGATGGTTGGTGATGGCACCCAAAAAATTTAACAAAACTCTCTACTGAAGAGAGGAAAAAAAACCAAAAACGACTAAAATTTGATTGCTTTGGATGTCAAAAGCAGGGGTAGAGGAATAAAAATATATCCAGAAATAAAATCCATTTTAATTGAGAACTGAAACTTCCCAATTGCACTGCTTCTAAGGAATATCATTCAGCAACCAAAGGAAAACCTCCCCAAACCAGGTGGCTTCAACCAGCCTCAGCTTCGCCCCCCACCCAGCTCCAACTCCTGGCTTCCTGCTTCAAAGCACATGTTTCTAATCAGACAAGAAGGCATCAGAGAATCAAAGGCACCCACGGACCCCTCGCCTCGAGAAGGCAGAGTCTGGCAGCAGAAACCACTCACCGAGCCCCCCCAATCCTCCCCTGGCATAGGAGGAACAGCATCAGCAGTCGGCGAATTCCTAAGCAACATGGCTAAAGGATGAGCTGGTTTAGGGTTTGTTTTTTAACTCTTGTAATTATTTGGGAATTTTAAACATGTCCAGTGAAGACACACTTGAAATCTTTCTGCCCTTGTGCTACTGTGAAGTTGCTTGATTTGATGGGAATCCAGCTATATTTGGAAAAGGAGTCAGGAATATACGTGTGTGCGTTCCTGCTCCCTCTGCAAAGACAATTATCGGATTAGGGAAAAAGGCAGAAGCAGCACATTCCTCCTCCTCCTGTCCCTAAAAGGGTTCCTCCTTCCTCCCTGCTGAAAGCACTGCTCTTGCTGTCACTGAACAAACTCCAAGCACACATTTTCCTCTTTGATCCAGCTCGCTTGGAAGCCCCTAGGATTAAAGATTTCTCTTCTGTTTGAATAATTTCAAGGACTGGAATCTCACTGCTTGTTTCACCGATTCCCTTCATCCTCCATCTATATATAGTAAAAGAGATAAAACAATATTATATTTTGTTTTATTGCTGGAGGCAAACTGCTGCCCCCCAACTCGGCCTCCCAAAGGAAGGAGGTGAGACAGAAAATCTGGCAGGAATCTGGAAACCAGCACAAGGCCCAGTTGCCCTCAGCCCACCTGGCTGGGGGCACAGAGGGGGAAACTGGGGGGAAGAAGAGCTTGGGGTTAACCAGCAAGAGAGTGGGGAAGCAAGAACAAACCAGCCCAGCTCTGGATCCTCTGCCCCAGTTGTCAGGAAACACTTCTGCTTTGCCTGGAAGGCGAGTTGTGGCAGAGTCCAGGACATGCCACTTACAATTCAAGTCTTCAGACTGACGTGGGATGCGCAGAGGGATAAAAGGAATGTGACTCTTTGGTGAATATCCCAGTTATCCTACTAAAAATGTATTTTAATAAATTAAATTCACAGCCTGCCTAGTCCTTAAGACTGCATTAAATTACTCTCCTGCAGTTGTCTGGCTGATATTTCATGTTTCAGCTACTAAATATCCCACCACCCCTATGTCTTCTCTCTTGAAGGCTTAAACTCCTTAACATCTTATACAAAAATAGAAAGCATGGAGACAGATTGCTCTTTATATTAATCCAGAAGTGAATGGCTTCAGCGGGGTGGATTCTGCTCTATTTACAACTTTAAGGAACTGATCACTGTAGGTAAGTCACATGGACCTTCTCAGCAGCTGGAAGGTTGGACAGAAAGCATGGAGTGATCAGGGAAGACTAAGAGTGCTCCTTGTGACCTTCTCAGTTCCTGATGGCTCTTGGAGAAGCTGCAGGGCTGGGACTAAGGCAAAAATACTGACAAAGATGACAAGTACAGGAGGGAGTCTGAGGTGGGTAGGGATGCATCACACCTCATCATGCATCACCCTGAAAGATTCATGCAACCCTGGTTGGGCAGAGGCCGATGGCACCGTCTGCCTCTGGCAACACCATCTGTGCACACCCAGGGTGCTCAGAGGGGGCCACGCACACAGGATTCATCCTGGAGGCTTTAAGTGATGGGTAAAAGGGCTTCTCTAGCTGAGATGATTCTAGCTGAACTCCAGAACAGCCGAATATCTACAGGGGAGAGTGAGCAGAGGAAGAGGCAGGAGCTAGAACACTGCCAGGCATGAACAGAAACACTGAGCAGAGCCCCAGCACAGCTCAACCGCTTCTCCCAGGGCTTCCATCCTAAGAGGATGGCTCTGGGAGTGATGCTGTAGAAATCTCTTGTCCAGGACATTCCAGTCTCGGGTGCATATGGATAGAACTATACTCCCTCTGCCTTTGGGCAGAGCAGGCAATATTCATGCTCCTCTCCTGCCAGCAGAGCCCAGACTGCACACAAAGGGACACAGCCAAAGCTCTGCTTCCTCCCCGATGCCCTCCCTTTTGAGAAGTAATTTTCACCACATTTTTCCACCTCTTCAAACTCCAATTCACCCCTCCCACCCTGTCAAACTCCCCCTGGGCCCTCTCCCTGCCATGCCAGGAGGGAGGCAAAGGAGCCAGGGCCCCACCACTGCAGCACACCAGCTCCTGGATAAGCCAGACCAAAGTCCACCCAGAGGCTGGAAAGGCTAAAAACACTGTTCATGAGTTCCAATTGTTCAAAAATAAAAGCAAATTATTTCTAGGACATCTCTTTGCAGCGGGATGCATATGCTGGCCACTGCTGGGCTTCCAGTTCATATTCCTAGAGTTTGGCAGCCAGTGGAAGGACAAAAATGAGCCCAGCAAATTCCCAAGCGCTCCTGGATTGTGTCATTTTTTGGGTCTAGATGGCAGTTGCACAGGAGAATTACAGGCAGAATATTTATCTTTATAGAGTTCTTTGCCTACCCAAAGCCTATCTGCTACTCGCTTCCCACCGTCTGGTGACACAAATGAGAACATTTTGCTGGTTACCAGTAAGGATGCAGCTGGAAATCCTGTGCCTGAGCCACCTTTCTGCCACGGGATACGCAGCCAAGGCTATTAGAACAACTGGAATTTAAAAATCAGTCCTGAAAAGGCCAGCTCTGGAGTCCCAGCACTGAAGGACCCAGGTGAGTTGCTCTGAAGTGCATCTTTTCTCTATTTTCTCACTCTCTTTTCTCAGTTTTTATAGATACAGAATATATTAAACACGCTGGTGATAACTCAGTCTCTCTTTCAGGCACTATCATCGGACACAGCAGCCGTTTCACTCCGAGCTTTCTTCTTGCCATTGCAGCTCCACCAAAGTTACCCTGGATTCCCCTTAGAACCGGAGGTTTCTTCTAGATCTCCAAAAGAGATTGATATATCAAAACCAAATTCAATAACAAAATAGAATAATATCCTCTTCTTGGAAGTGAAGCTGCCCCATATTCCAGACTGCGGCAGGATTTTTTTTTGCTGTCCTCAAAATATTTTTAATAATTCTCCTTAAAACACATCCAAGTCCTAAATCTGCCTGTCAGGGGGGTTGTGATGCTCTCAGTTGAAGATCTGTTCCTCGTGGGCTCTGCCAAAGGGCTCTTCTCAGTTGTCTTCTGCAGACTTGAACATGAGAATGGCGTTGTAGATCTTCAGGGCAGGCCCCAGCTTGATACTGAGTATCTTAACGATGTCGCTCTGGTTCAGGAGCAGGAAGGCCTCCCCATCTATCTGCTAGAGGTTGGAAACACAAGAGGAGATAAAGATTACCACCAAGAGACAGCCAGGATTCTCACTTCTGGTCATTCAATTAAACAACGTACTCTGAACTGAGAAAGGAAGGTAAAAATGCAGCTCTGAAGAGCGAAATCTTGCAATTCCCTCTAGTTCTGGTGTCTAAACCCTGGTGAGGTTCTCAGAAATGCTGACCTTCCCCCAAGGGTCTCAGGCCTCACGCAGCAGAACCTTATTCTAGAGACAGAGAAGCCCAAGTGTGCGTGGGCAAGGCTTATGGAGAGACCCTGAGGAGGACAGTGGTTGATCAGACTTTATATTCACTATAATTGCTCGAAAAAGTCAACAACTGTCAAAAATCACACGGCCTGGTCACAACCTGTGGCCACAAATTAGATCAGGAAATTTAGACTGTGAGTCTTCAGGAGGCAGACATCCAAGAATCAATATATTGCACTGATCTGCAATGATCATAGAATCAGNCTCTCAGGTCTCCCCGGAGCCTTCTCTTCTCCAGGCTGAGATGATGAGAAATAGAAATCCACCCTTTCCCAGTACATTCATTACACACTGTCATTGCACACTCTTCACCCCTGCCAAGCTGTCCAGGCTAAAATTTTAAGCCAATCACCCTTCCCCCCCCGCCCCTTTTGTCAGCTCTGCTAAAAACCTTACAGATGAGAAAAATCCCCAAGATGTGAACATCTGGCTACTCTCCCAACGAGGCCATACGATGCCGATGGCCAACAAGTCTGTTTAACGGAGAAACAGGAGGCTCTTGTGAAATCCCTTTCAATGACACTAAACGTGCTTGTTTAGCATGGGGTGAAAGAGATTGTGTTTTACAGAGAACAAGGCAGAGTGAAGATACATCATCTAATCATCTAACACACTCTTCTAATCCATCAGCAAGGAGATACTCCATCAGAACCAAAGTAAGCAAGCAGAAAGCACAGCACCTTGTGAAAATACAAGATGCTCCAGGCAGCAGTGAAGGAAATCCTAACATCTCATTTTAAGAAGAGGTTAAAATTTTACTCGGCTTTACAAAAAAATCCTCAGAGACGACCCAGATATAATTAATATAAACCCCAAATGCTGCAGGGAAGAAGCCAAAGATTAATGGATACAGACAAACAGTATGTGTCTCCCTAAGTTATTCCATTAAAGTCCATTTACAAGGACTGACAGCATCTCATCCCCTCCCTTGATGTTCACCAGCCCAGCAGACAGCACCGGCCACTCCACTCATCCACAACAACAATTCCTCTATTTCTGTAGTTTTCCCCACTAGAATGTTTTTGGATGTCAACGACCAGTGGAAGAGAACACGCTGAATAAACCTGGACAAACATAGAATGGAAGCAAAGAGCTGGGAGCCAGGAGATCTGGCTTCCCCTTCTCTGAAGACCAACAGCCCCAGATCCTTTCCTACTAGGCAACTCCAGCCACTCTGCCCCTGGGCTGCGGCATCCACGGGGTTGGTGTGACTTTAGGTCCAGCGCAGGGCCACCAAGATGATCAGAGGGATGGAGCAGCTCTGCTGTGAGGACAGGCTGAGAGAGCTGGGGCTGTTCAGCCTGGAGAAGAGAAGGCTCCGGGGAGACCTGAGAGCAGCCTTCCAGGATCTGAAGGGAGCTCCAGGAGAGCTGGGGAGGGACTGTTTGTCAGGAAGTCTAGTGACAGGACGAGGGGTAATGGNGCCAGGCTGGATGGGGCTTGGAGCAACCTGCTCTAGGGAGAGGTGTCCCTGCCCATGGCAGGGGGGTTGGAACTTGATGATCTTTAAGGTCCCTTCCAACTCTGACCATACTATGATTCTATGATTCTAACCACACAAGAGACAGTCAGCAAGTTACTTAACCTCCCAGTATGGACACTGGAAATGACACCAGTGCTACCAGTCCATAGACAGCCAGACAATGTCCCCGAATCTTATTTGTAAGCTGCCTGGAGTCTACGCTTCTGCGATGAACATGTTAAAAATAGTCTGAAACAAACGGACTGCTGCTTAAATTAAGTAACACAGAGTCAAGAGTAGCAGAAAACTGCTGGAAAACAGCCCTGTGTTTCAAAATGCTTTGGAGTCCAATATTATTACTCTGCTTCATTTTCCCTGCATTGCCACAAAGATGCTTATTTTAAACAGATTTTCCCTGAACCAGACCTAGAAACAAGAGTAATATCAGTGCTTGAGCTTTAGTATTCGCTTCTTTGTTTCTTCTTATTTGGATGGTTTTTAAAATTCTCTGCACAGTTTGTTCTCTTCATTCCCAATGTAAGCAGTGACTTCTCCCCCCGGCCAAGAGAAGTCTGCAAGGGGTTTATTTATCCTAAAGGGAGAGCTCTCAAAGGCCTGATTAGAGCTCGTGGCCAACACGCCTGCAGTTCAGCACTCCCATCCCTCACACCTGAATTCTGGCCAAAGCCAAGCTGCTAAAAGGGTTTTAATTTCAAACTGACAACTTGGTTTGCGCATAAACCCAAAAAACAACCCAAGGCCCCCCTCATCTGGCACAGGGAAATCATACTTCAGAGAGGAAGATATTAAAATAGAACATGGTTATCCGCTCCCTGAACCAGAAAGCAGTCGCTGTGCTCAAGATCTGTTTAAATTATGGCCAGAAGAAATAAAACACATTGTGAATGGTTGGATTCATTCGAAGATTCCTCAGTTACATCTTGCCTACCAAACTCTTGCCTCTGAACACATCCTCACCAGGAATAAGGATTCATTATTCCCACCCTATTCAATTACACAACACCGTTACCTGGTGAGCAGTGCTTTCTGCAAGGCTCCGTTTCTTTTGCTTTTGTATTTTGTGTGTCTGCATGTTTTTTTNCCCAGGGCAGGGGGTTTGGAACTTGGTGATCTTTGGGGTCCCTTCCAACTCTGACCATTCTATGATTCTATGACTGAAAATACAGAGACATAAATCCCATAAAATGCACTACAGCCTGATTCATCCTGAATGGAAGCCAGCTCTGGGGAGCAGTCATCTATTAAAAACCTGCCCTTTACAGCCGCTACAACGTGCAGTGCTCTTCCCCAGAACAGAGGGTGCGCTCAGCGCTGCGCAAAAGGGAGACGCTGCAGCCTCTTCCCTCAAGCTCTTGCAGCCAGAGCAGGAGAAACAGGATGACAGAAGGGGAAGGACGTCTGTGCAAATTTATCCTAAAGAACATCCAAGTCATACCTGCGGCGTAACTGGGAGCCAAAGCACCCAACAGAGCCCAAATGTCCCTGAGCTGCGCAAAGACGTGTGCTAAGAAAGAAGAGAGCCCCACCCTGCCCTGGCTGTGGTTTCTCAGAGGGTTCAGCAAGCACACCATGAACGGGGAACAGAGGCCAGCACTGCACGTAGCAGCGAGGATGGGACACGCTGGGGGCAGAAGATGGCAGGAAGGACGGGACATGCTGGGGGCAGGAGATGGCAGCAAGGACAAGACACGCTGGGTGTAGGAGATGGCAGGGAGGAAGGGACACACTGAGGGCAGGAGATGGCAGGAAGGATGGGACACACCGGGTGTAGGAGATGAGAGCGAGGATGGGATACACTGAGGGCAGGAGATGGCAGCGAGGATGGGACACGCTGTATTGAGCTGATGCTCTGATTTCAGAACCGCTGCTGGCTGAAGGTGAGGTTCACCTGCTCTCACCTCAGCCCTGGGGGAAGCCAGCAATTCCTGGGAAACCCTACGACTGCCAGCCTCACCAGGAGAAGCAGGCAGGCATATGTGCTCGTTAAAGGGAGCAGATGAGATCCTCATTGCTCCGCTCCAAGGGGACATCTTTCTAGCGATGCCAAACCCACTGCACAACGGTCCAAGACAGGATGTTAAGCATAAGCTCAGCGATTGGAACTGCAGGGAAAATGTAAAGCAGCAGAATGTAATTAGCCGTGCCGGAATCCAGCTCCGTGCGGAAGCTGCCTCCTAAATGCCACGGGCTCTTTAATGACAAGCCTGAGCATGTCTGTGCTCTCGGGTACCAAAGCCACCTCGCTGCCATCGGACCCGCGAGCGGCACAGCCCAGGGCTCGGGCAGGCTTGACTTACCTCTTCCCTGAACACAGATGCTTGTTCTTTGCATCCCGGTAAACGCTGGATAAAGCTCACCACCTGGAATTACATTTGGGAAAAGAGAAATATGGGCAGTTAAGATGGGGCACCCTCAAGCAAAAAAGGTTGGGTTTCTGTATGTGAGGTCTCTAGGCAAGAAGTTTGAAAACTTCCATACTTAGAACTCTCCCACCAAGGAAGGATACATGTGAAAAACATCACTGAGCTGTTTCTGTCACATCCCTGCATAGCACATTCCAGTAACCTGGAACACTCTCCAGATTGCCTTTTGACCACTTACCTTTCTGTGAAAGTCCAGCTCCTTCATTGCTCATTTTTATAAACCATCGACACTATTTCTAGAGATAAAAAGCCCTTTTTGGCTACACTATTTTAAACCCAGCCACAGCTTCATTTTCACTACAGTATTGCTGGCAATTAAAATAAAAAAGGAAAAAGGATGTAGACAGTCTCCTTTGATGACATGCCTTTAAGAGACAGGATAAACCAACTGAATGAGTGTTTACCAACACACAGAAGGCAGGAGAGCCGGGAAGGAGAGGAGTTTTGGTTTTATTTACTCTGTAGTGACTGCATGGGATCCATGGAATCAACAGGATTAAATGAGTAGAAGTTAATTTTACATTTCCCATTAGGGCAAACCTTTCTAAGCAGGAAATCTGTTAACATTTGGAATAAGCTCCCTGAAGACGTGCGAGCAGCTCTTGGATTACATTATATAAGACCAAGCAGTGCGAGGAGCGGTCCCGAACGCAGCGGAGGGTGACTTGATGTGTATTGTCTTCTCCAGCTGTAGCTTCACTGCTTCATAGGAGATTTTGAAGCATAATCAGATCAAACATCTCATGCTAATTGGATGCTCCCTCGCAAGAACAGCTCTGTTTCATGAGGCATATTCATTTGAGTTATTCCAGATGTGACATGTCTTCCATAAACACATACAAACAGTTGGGGGGGAGGTCACTGTCAAACACAAGCTTCCCTTTAACTGAGGATCATCAGACTCCCCCCTAAACCCTGTCGCTGCATCCCCAGTTGATCCCACCTCTTGACTTATATTCATTCCCTTTCCCCAATTCCAGCCATGCAGGAAGGGAGCTCTCAGCGTGCCCTCTGGTTTTGCTCTGCCTTGGCAGAGGCTGATTTTTGGTGAGCAGTTCTGACTCCCCTGGTTTCTGTTATCTAATCTGAAAGCAGAGCATCCTCTCGTGTTTCTCCCTCATCTTCTGCAAGCAGCAACAGCTCCATTTTGAAGGGAACCCCTAAAATCCACCTCCCCATTGGGCAGCGACTCCAGATTTTCTTCTGTAGAAGGGAAAACGCCTACTATAAACAAATAATAAAGTACTACTTCCCTTTTGAATCCTGCAGGGTTTGGCTCCTTCCAGAATTTAAGAGACAGTGGGACCCCTGGGGGCAAGTCGCTAAGTGCCCTTTAGTGGCTCCGGTACTGAGAGGCTGTCAGAAATCTCCTGGGACTGATCTGGGCTTGCCTTGCTCCTGTGCCCCTCCTTCCCCACACTACTGCTGCTGGCTACTGTCACAGACACGGAGTGACAAGCCTTTGATCGGTCCCAGATGTCATTTGTGTGGACACCGCAAGCACTCCGTGCCCCAGGAGCGGCCTTTTGAACTAACAGGAATCCTGGGGTTTACCAGACACGGAGAAAAGACAGGGAAGGAGGAAGGAAGAGGAGAATATAGCAGAGAAGGTCCTCAGGATGGGAGCCAGACCTGGGATTCGCAGTGACCTGGCCCATCACCGCTGGGGAGGAGTGTCCCCAAACCATGGTGTGACAGTTGAGGGACAAGGGAGGCTCAGGAGCATGAGGCCAAAACACAGTAACACCCCGGGCTGGAGGAACTCAACACAGCCCCACACAGTCTAGAAGTTGTAGACCAAGGGAAAGGGTGAGGGTGAGAGCGGTGTGGAACAAGTTTGGAGCATGGTAGGGTGTGTCAGATCAGGGCTTTTCCTTGGGAGGAGGAGCCCTTCCTACTGGGAACAACCTCAGTGCTCACAAAGGTACCTGCTGGAACTGCCCCACACTGCAACTGCACAGGGGTAAAGGGAAGGGGGGTGAAAAAGAGCTTTCTGTCATTCTAAGAACAGCTTAGAAGCTCCACACAACCCATATGGAAGGTGCTGATGCAACCCCAACGCGTGTGATAGATTGAAATCAGCACAGAATTGGTACCTTTTGGATAAAGCTGGAAAGTAAAACTCATAGGGCACCCCTTTTGTGCCAACCTACAGTGGATCTGACAACGCCTGGTGAGACGGTGCAGGGAGGAGCTGGCTTTAACAGGGATTTAATAACCCACAAACAATTAGCACAAGGACAGTCTCCCCGTGAGGTATTAGCATCTGCTGCAGGATTAACTAATGAACAATCCAAGTCTAGCAGATATTCATGCTCTTCTCCAATTCCAGGCTCTTCACTAGCTGGGTTCTGAAGACACGACAGGAAGCTTTCAATAAATAACAAAGCTGCATTAAAGCAACTACTCTTGTTTCAGTGTTACCAAGAGTTTCTTAGCTGGAGGGCCCCTAAATACTGCTGCTGCTGCTCTGCCAGTTCAGCTGCTCTCAACCAAAGAGAATCAAAGCAACATTTTTGTCCTTAATGTGGGTTTTATAAAATAAAACCAGTTCTTCAGTCCGAAACCAAAGGAGGATTTTACACCCTCCCTTGCTCTTGCTTCAGATCAGCAGAATGGGCTCCTTTGTGCAGGGGAGTTCAAAGCACAACCCACAGGCAAATGCTTGCCCTGTAGGAAGATGTCAGGAGCCCAAATGCCGACAGATCAAATCGACTTTGGACTCACTAAAACACAGCAAGTCCCTCTGCTTTCATCTTCCAGACCTGCGGCTGCATTTCACTGCACAGGCTGATCCCGCCAGTGCTCACGCAGAGGCCAAATTGATTCCTAGGGGAATCTGTGATGAGCATAATTTGCAAAACCAGATCCACTTCACTGAAATCCAAGACAAAATCTGTAATGACTCTGGCCAGCCCGTTGTGGTGCTGCAACCCATCTTTCTAATGTGCCATTCATGCTCCCACTGGCAGCCAAAACTTCCCCAGTTGTTTCAGGCTGCAGCACAGAGCGCAGTTCAGCGTGTTCCAGGTTGGGAACGACTGTATGCAGGCGTGCCCTGCATCCATGCTCCACACTCCCTGCTTACATTCATCCCTTATCCAACAAATATCCCAGTTAAATTCACCCAGCAGTTGCTTTAAAGGTCAGCCGCAAAGGACAGATTTGATTTGGCTTGTATCCCAACTCTCTTCTTCCATGAACATGTTTTATCCAAAAGAAAGAGAGTCTGATTTTCATGTCAGAGGATTAACTGCTTCTGCCTTTATCGATTTTCTAAAAGACCTTTTGGAAAAAATCATTGGAAGCTTTCTCAGAAGAGGGATACGAGCAGCAAATCTTCCAAAGAGATTATTTCCTCCTTGCTATGAATTTAATTCAGACACATTTTCACTACAAAAAAACCCCCCTACAACAACAAGAAGAAGGACCAAGTTTTAAACCAGCCCCCTAATCGCTCTATCCCCATCACAACTGCTGTGGTTCCTGTCTCCTCTGACACTGTAATCCCACCCACCTCCTCCAGCCTGAAGAGCAAAGTCAAGATTGGATTTATCTGATGTAAGAGGCACTTAGGGAAAAGGCACTTTCTGAAAGTCTCTGCAGATTCTCTGTGCAGCATGAAGAACAGCACCTTTTCCCTGCTTTGCAGATTACCCACATCCTCACAAGCACAACATCACAGCACATTTCTCCTGAATTAAATGGCCCTCGATTAAGCGCCAGGATTTAAATTGTCACCAACCTCCCAAGTGGAGACACAAATATTCTTTATGCCCAAGGCACTGAGGCAAAAACCAACTACTCAGCACACAAAAGACACCGGCTCTTTTCACACTCCACCTAATTACAGGAGACATCTCAAGAGCTAGAACTGCAGACGTATCCCCAGCTACCTCTGAGAGAAATGAGGTCAGGCTGTGGGCAGTTGTGTTGCAGGGGAATCAGGCGGGGAGGCGCAGGAGGAGTGGGCAAAATATCTGCAATGTAAATGTGAATCAGCAGCAAAGTCACAGGGAAGGAGGAGGGAGATCAGAGAGAAACAGAATCTGCTGCCAAGAGTCATGTTTCGGGCCTGAGGACTAAAAGATCAAGGGATAAATAAACAAAGCAACACAGACAGAGAATCCTGCTCAGGGAAATAAGCTGTGGACAGCAGAGGGTTAACAGGGATTCTTCCCTTCTCTTTTAAAAGGGACTTGGGTATAACTTCCAGCTGAGTCAGCTATGGCATATGCAAAGCAAACAGGAGAGCATTGCCTAGGAAAGGAGAGGAAATTAAACGAAGATGTCTTCTAATTAGCAGTGCAGAAGAGGAGGGCTCTGTCCCCCCTGCACCCCAGGAAAGCACAGCAGGGAACAGGGCACTCACCTCTTCCACAGTCCATTTGGCCACGTGTTTGGCTGTGAGGCCCGAGACCTCCGGCAAGAGCCTGCAGTGCTGCTCCCAGCAGAGGTGGAGGCGGTGGGTCGGGTTGGAGGCCAGGGAAGGCATGAAGATGGACTGGTGGAGGGCCTGCTGGAGATCCAAATCAGGGTCTGGAAAAGGAAACGAGACAAGTCAGAGCCAGGCTTCAAGTAGGAGTAAGCACAAGAAAGCAGGAGGAAGGGTGACACTCTGGAGGGAAAAAGCAAGGCAGGGCACGCATGGCTACTGCAGGACACACAGAGCTCTCAGGGTGTTCTTCCCACCCTCCTGAGAAGGGGAAAAAAAAAAAAAAGATAAGATTGCCAGGCTCCAGGCTGGAGGCTTTATTGTTAGCTTCTTCCCTGGAAAATGATGTCATGCTGCTAACAGAGAAGATGTTTGCAGCGTTTTATTGACAAGGTGGAGTAGTTCTGGTAACAGCATCTTCAGCTGGAAACTAATGGCACGGCTCCAGCTCCCAGCTGTAGGCAGCCGGCGAGGAACACTGTGCGTGCCAGCTGATGGTCTGAGCTCGCCAGGAGACTCCTGGGCCAGCAGAGCTGCACGTTACCTCCAGACATCAACTCCCTCCTCATGTGTCAAGTGATGGAAGCTTTAAAAAAGTAGGGGGAAAAAAAAAGAATAACACAACACCACACGGAAGAAATCACCCCTCCCTGATGAGATCACTGGAGCAGTGCAGAGTCATGGTCCTACAGGGACGTGCCTGGTTACACAACGGGAAGCAAAGCAGGGGATGGAAACACGATGGGAAACATTCCTCTGGTTTACAGGGGTGTGCTGTCCCCCTGGTTTCCCCCCCCACCGTGACATCCCCCAACCCTGCCAGGCTGTGTGCAGGGTGCGCAGGCTGCCCGGCGCCATCCCGTGGCAACTGTACCAAATTCCCTGTTATTACAATGTTCCTGCCTTTGGAAAGGTTTGGCAAAGCCAGTAGCTCAGCGTTAGCACAGAGGGTGCGTGGTAGGATGGTGTGGAAGGATCTGTAGGGTGTGCCAGTCGCTACGTGTAAAGCACGAAGGAAAACAGCATCATAAAGAAAAAGCTCATTTCCACGATTTGCCTGCTCCTCGTCAGCCAAAGGGAAAGCAGCGCTGGAGGCAGAGTCTAATCCAGCAACATGTCCCCACCCCTGTCACCTTACCTCCTAAAGGGTGTAGGACAGCATTAAATCCAGGCCTCTCTTCTTAATAACAAGACGAAAGAGGGAGGATTTTAAAAAATCAAGCCTGAGGAACAACCGCTTAGCTCAGGAGGTGACACTCCTGGTGACAACAGGGCACGGGGTTGTCACTGAGTCCTTCCTTCCCTTGGTGGCAGGGGCAGTGGCTGGCCTCGTCCCCTCCTCCCTCCTGCAGGAGGTCCTACTTCTGCCCAAGGTTTCTGTACCATCATGTCCCTGCGGGGCGGGCACTGCTGCCATCATGGGCTCTCTCCTTTCCTTCTCTAAGCCCAAATCCTCGGGTGCCAGTGTCCAAACCCGACCTGAATAAATGACCTTCCCTTGGAGAAAGAAGCAGGGTTCTAACAGTCTAAATGTAGACAGGATGAAAGCTCTGGGTAACTGAAATTACAGGTCAGTGGATTATGGCAGAATTTCTCTCCACTGATTTCCATCACTCCGTTTGAGGTGGATGTGAAGGGAGAGCAGGCAGCTTTCCCTGCCAGCTGCAACCGCGGCTCACAGCTGGCAGAGTCCTCCAGCTCCCCCTGCACAAGTCAGCACTAGGTAAAAATGAGTATTAAAAAAAAAGAGGGAAATAATAATAATAAAAAAAAAGAACCCAGAAAAAAAGCCAGGCACCTGTCCCAGTTTGTGCCTGCTTAGCTATTTTTGATTGGAGACTTATTACCATGTTAAATCCTCCTAAAAGCCTGGTCAGCTCGATTCTCTGAAATGGCTTTTTATAGTAAATCTGAACGTTAAGCATATGGTTTGCTAAAGTGATATCAGAAAGCTCCTCTTCAAAGTTAACCTCTCACACACCAGAAAAAAACCATAATGCTTTGTTTTTTTCCATTTAAGTTTTTGCTTTCTTTGCTATCCTTAGGAGAACTTTAAAAGAGTTCCCACCCCAAATGATCCTGATTCTGTTTCTGAATGTCCAGTGGGGTCTAACAAAAGACATCGATGGAAATGAAGCTGTCTGCCAGGGTTTGACCAAACTTCCCTTGTCACCTCTGCTGGCTCAGGCAGCATGATGGTCACCGACCACTTGGGGAACAAAACTGTGTCACTTCAGAAGAGAAGGCAGTGGTACAAGAAATGGTGCAAGCTTGGCTTCTCAGTTAACAAATCTGAGGCTTTACTCTACAAAGTGTTAAACTTTTCACTTCTAAGGAATTTTACCTTTCCTTCTCATTTTAAAGGAAGAAAGATGGCCATTACCATCCCCTCCAGCGAGTGCTTTCTGTTGACTGTGGAACTGAAGACAACAAAAAGCTGGGAAGTTTTACACACTCCTTGTGACTGCAATATTGCACATCTACAGACACACAGAAAAAGAAACAAAATTTGACCAACCTTTCCCATTGCTTTCCTGCTTCACCAGCTGGAACTTTATGTAGGCATGTGAGCACCCCAGCCTGAAAGCATCAATTACAAAACATTTCAAAAGGTGCAGAAATGGATATAAATTCCTTCTCTATACAGAGATTAATGGGATTTGTAACAACTTCAAACTTTTCCCTCTTAAAATAAGCAACAGCACTGCTCCATCCCTCACCTCTCTCTAAGCTGAGGGCTGTGGTGTTGAACTCATGGCTACAACTGAGATTGGAGTTTACTGCAGGAAAGAGAGGCCCCAAAACACCAGGAGGAAGGGAGGAGATTGACTATGTCCTTTTAAAACGCCCCGCTGCAAATCTCTGATCAGTTTGGGCTGTTCTAAGTTATGATTTACATCTGTATTTCAGACAGAGCAGCAGCATCAAGACAGACAACTGCTAATGCACAGAAAGGCTTCACAAAAATCTTGGTTACTTTTTCGGTTTGGCTTTGATGTCTGCAGAGGAATCCTCTTCTACCCAGTTTCTCTCTTGATTGTTTTCAGACTGTTCCGACAGGCTGTGAATGCTGCTTTGACATGACTTTTCGCTGTCTTGTGCAGATTTTCTGGAAAGACAGATCAATGATAGTAGCTGAACTGCCATCCTCTGTTCCCCTATCCCACAGGAGAGCAAAGCTCCTTCCAACCGAGAGCTGCAGCTACCACCTAGTGGTGGGAGCTTCCCTCTCCCCTGCCACAAAGTGCTGCTTTTTACTTTTCAGCATGGATGGAGAGAGATTACGTGGAATAAATCAGCCCCTGTGGACCAAGGCTGTGATCCCAGCAGTCACACAAAACCCACTGAAGCATGTGTTATGGTGAAATGAAGACATCTAAGGCTTTTTAATCCTGATACCTTCAGATAACATTTAAGAGTCTCCACAACTTGAGTTTGATGCATAAACTGAGCTGTGGAGTTGCCCAAGGCAGAACAAGCTGTAGGGTATTATCAGATCTGCATACTGAATTCAGACCTCCCACTATCAGGGAACGAAATACTTAGAAGAACAGAAATGGATCACAAATTTAGAATGCCATTTATTCTGGGAGAATTCCAAAGCTCCTGAGAGAGCTTTATGGTAACAGTGCCACTGAAATGCAATCAATTCTGGTGTTGAGCTTAGCAAATGGAGACCCCTGCACATTTCTGGGATGGGAGGATGCAAACTTTGACCATGTACACTGGGGAGGGGAGAGAAGTACCCTTTTTTTCTGTCCAAGAACATCTTGAAAAGGTAAATCAAAGCCAAACTTTAAAAGGTATATGAGCCTTCATATACACCGAGCTCGGTGGCGTGGTTGACACGCTGGAGGGAAGGGATGCCATCCACAGGGACCTGGACAGGCTGGAGAGGTGGGCTAATGCAAATGGCATGAAGTTCAACCAAGCCAAGTGCAGGGTCCTACACCTGGGA
>VXBW01002245.1:132667-170763 GCA_013400375.1 Thinocorus orbignyianus
TTAGGAAGAAGTTCTTTGGTGTGAGGGTGGTGAGGCACTGGAACAGGTTGCCCAGGGAAGTTGTTGATGCCCCATCCCTGGAAGTGTTTAAGGCCAGGCTGGATGGGGCTTGGAGCAACCTGCTCTAGGGAGAGGTGTCCCTGCCCATGGCAGGGGGGTTGGAACTTGATGATCTTTGGGGTCCCTTCCAACTCTGACCATTCTATGATTCTATGAACAAAGACCAAAAGTTATGGCTGGAGTTTGCTCTAGTGAGACTGGTTTTGTACACATTAAAGGTGATAATCAAAACCTTCCTGCTCAGGTCTGTCCCACGACACATCTTGAACCCCCTCCTGCAGTCCAAGAGCTAATACACAGTTTGTTTGGATGATACTAAACTCCAAGATTTACATGTAGGAAAATCAAGTGTCTGAAGGAACTCATCCCGTTTGCCAAGAGTCATTACGCCCAGCAGTGGAATGCGCCCGGCTCTGGGGTGGATCACACTTACACTTTTAATAGTGCAAAATAACCTTGGCTTGACAGTTTTAGGACAGCAAATGAAGGAAAAAGAATATATTTTACATTGGAACAGCACAGGAAAATTTATGGAGACAGAATGCAATTTCCTTTGTTGGAATGTGACCAGAGCAGCAGGATTAAGGAATCAAGAAACCTATTAAGGCAGATGAGGGTATAAAAGTGCACTGCTCTGTGTTAGGAGTGTCTGGGGCAGGGGTCAGTACTACAGACAGATGAACTCCATGCTCTGCTGCTTCTCTGTCAGTTTGCAGCTTTGTAAAATGGTTTTGCCCCCCAGAACCTGCTCAAGGAAAAAAGTTCAGCTCACCTGGATTGCGGAGAGTCCTCCTGAGAAGAGTCACCCGTTCCCAGCAGACACGGGGCAGGAGTTTCCAGCCTCTTGGCTTTTTGCAGGCTGTGGCTGGGGGAAGGTCTCTCCCCGCTCAGGCGGTCCTGTAATGAGTTTTCTCTGTTGAGGTTTACATCAGAATAGGGGCAGCCAACTAACCTGGATTAAAGAAAAAAGGATAAAAAAAGGAGAGAGAGATGATGATGATGCACGTTTTTAAGTCATACAGACTTGCCAGGCTCAGGCAGACCATCAGCAAACCCTGAAACACTCGGGGAGATGGTATCACCCAGTTCAAGGCATGGAAAAGTAGGGGGACCTACATGGCAGAATCAGAAACTGAAGTTGGGTTTTTAAAGAGTTGCCTTAGAGAAAAAAAAAGAAGACATTTTCCTTTGTAACCTGCTTGTCTGAGCAGAATTTCAAGCAGAAACAAGCAACTTTCACTCTGCCAAACTCAAAGCCCATTACCATGTTATACACTACTACACTATCTTCAGACCTCTCATGTGAGATTGTTTTCTTGTTCTTTAAAACATTTCAATCGAGAAGAGCCTCTGCCTTTTACAAGAGCACTTAGGAAATGAGAAACAAGAGCACAAACCACGGGCTAGTCCTTCTCACTCTTGGAGTTTAAAACTCTCTCCACACTCTCTCCCTCATTAACTGTCTCCTTGTGTGCTGTTCTTGGGTGCATTATTTAAAAAACAAACAAAAAGAAAAGAAAATTCCTTCAGTAATGGCAGAATGCAGAAATTGGAGTGAATTAATCGATCTTGGATTGCATTGCAGCTGTAATGATTACACTGGTATAAGCACAATTTATGATGAAACAGCACAATGATGGAACAGACACAAGAGGGAGCTGCAACTGCAGCTATAACCAGCTCCAGAATAACCACCCTGAGCTAATTCCCGCGCAGTGCAGGTGCTTGTGGCTGCATTGTTATTATCATTATTATCATGGACAGCAATCAGACTCTGGCAGGCAGATCTGATCTCATATCAACCTTCCAGGATCCGAAGGGAGCTCCAGGAGAGCTGGAGAGGGACTCTTGGTCAGGGAGTGGAGGGACAGGACAAGGGAGAACGGTTTTAAACTGGAAGAGGGGAGATTTAGATTAGATCTTAGGAAGAAGTTCTTTACTGTGAGGGTGGTGAGGCACTGGAACAGGTTGCCCAGAGAAGCTGTGGCTGCCCCATCCCTGGAAGTGTTTAAGGCCAGGCTGGATGGGGCTTGGAGCAACCTGCTCTAGGGAGAGGTGTCCTGGCCCATGGCAGGGGGGTTGGAACTGGATGATTTTTAAGGTCCCTTCCAACTCTGACTGTTCTATAATCCTATGATATACGTACGTGTAATGTGTTCCGTATCGCGGTCCCTTGACATGACCAATCCCATGGCAGCCTGGAGTAGGACACGCTTGTCCCACTGTTCCCACTCGATCAGCAGCACCTGGGAATAAGAAAAACAGAAAGTTAAGGAGATTTGTAAAACATTCCCAGCATCTGAAGAGCAGACTGCTCTTAGAGAAACTGTCCAATGAAACAATATGATGTCATCTACTTTACCTAGAGGGACTTGCAAAGCATGGCCAGTTTTTGCACACCAGCCGACGGGATGAACATCAGGGCTGTCTGCATCCACCCAGAAATCATAACTACGGTCCCAGCCATCAAAATGGATCTAAAAGAAGCACACGGTCCCCGTGAAACATACAGCTAAGGACAGGACTCAGCTCTTACTTTATCTTCCCCCTTTGTTTCACCTTTCTCAGCTTGGGGTCGATGCACGCCACCTTTCAGTCAAGCACAATCACAGAATCACAGAATGATGTGGGGTTGGAAGGGACCTCTGGAGATCATCCAGTCCAACCCCCTGCCAGAGCAGGTCCCAAAGCAAAGTGTCCAAGTGGGTTTGAATGTCTCCAGAGATGGAGACTCCACCACCTCTCTGGGCAGCCTCTACCAGGGCTCTGACAGCCTCAAAGGGAAGAAGTTCCTCCTCATGTTCAGACGGAACTTCTTATGTTCCCTCTTGTCCAGTCCCTGGGCACCACTGAAAAAAGCCTGGCCCCATCCTCCTGACACCCTTGAAGTGTTTATAGGTGTTGATCAGATCTCCCCTCAGCCTCCTCTCCTCCAGACCTAAAAGATCCAAGTCCCTCAGCCTTTCCTCCTAAGAGAGAATCTCCAGGCCCCTCATCATCTTCACAGCCCTCTGCTGTACCCTCTCCAGCGGTTCTCTGTCCTTCTTGAACTGGGGAGCCCAGAACTAGTCCCAGT
The DNA here is from genome assembly GCA_013400375.1 of Thinocorus orbignyianus. Classification (NCBI taxonomy): domain Eukaryota; kingdom Metazoa; phylum Chordata; class Aves; order Ciconiiformes; family Thinocoridae; genus Thinocorus; species Thinocorus orbignyianus. The sequence continues at coordinate 135,804 of VXBW01002245.1, forward strand.
GCTCCAGATGGGACCTCCCCAGGGCTGAGCAGAGGGGGAGGGTGACAATCACAGTCGTGCATTGTTCTCAGAGTAACTTTTAGTTTTCTTGACCCCTCCCCCATCTGTGTTTTAAAGAACAACCAGACCCTGGTGACAGTCAAAGCCCACAGGCTCTGGGGAGCTCCAGCACACTGTACTCAAAGACTGAATCCATGCAAACACAAGTGCTTAGTTAATTCTTTTGTTTTCTGAGGATCCCAAAACACCATAAAAGCCAACAAGTTTGGTGAGTTTCGCAGTGAAGAAGCCAGAATCTTCTGCTGGATGAAGGGATGTGTAATAGTTAGCCCAGAACTAAGTGAGGTTACCAGAGACTAAGCATCACTGCAGTTTAAAGGCTGCTGGGTTGTTGGGTTGTTTGCACAGCAAAGTTCCAAACAAAGGTATGAACTGAGTATTACACTATTATGTATTGGCAGAACTTGATTTCTACTTGCCATCCCAGTGCTGGAACTCAGAATCGAATGGCTGACAGAAGGGAAACTACTCCTGCACACGCTGCCCTGTGGCCAAGAAGCCTCCATCACCACTTTAACTGCCTCATACTTCATTTCCCAGAAGCCAAAAACACAACAGATTTTTTCTTGCCATCTATGTTTTTAAAAGAATTAGTTAAAATTCATTTAGGTAACAAATTCATACTGGAGAATGAAGCTGCTTCCCACAGGCACCAGGGTTTACGTTGGTTTGGGTTTTCCTTTAAATATGCTAGGAAAAGAAAATTGTCAGGTAGCTTCCCACCAGCAGAACATTAACACTGTTGTCATTCACACAGAAATCTCCAAGAGATGGAAAATCATGCTGTCAAATGTTATTTCAAAATAGTTACATTAAAACAGTAACTAACAATACCCGGCAATTCCATCGGATTTCAACAGGACAAAACAACAGGAATCGTTTCCAGCCGGGCAGGCCCGCAGGCTCTGTCATTGGCAAAGCTTCTGTTTGCTGCTTCTCACACCAAACCAGTGTTTTTTCTGAACTGCCAATCACCCTGTTCCTCAGCACAAGGGCTCTGCACTCTGAAGCAAGGTCATACCTTAATGCGATGGTCGTCTTTGTCAACCAGCGTTGCCACTCTTATCAAGATGGGATTTCTTCTGTCCACTGCCTCTAACTTCATATTAACTTGGAATCCGTGAGCGGGGCGCTGTAAGAGAGGATTGTAAGCAGAATGCTAAAAGGTCCAGGTGTTCAGAGCCACTCACCTGCTCTGAATCAAGTGGTTTCATCTATCCTTCAAATGCCTTTGCAGCTTTGGCCCCTGGATGGGGCTTTGAGCAACCTGCTCTAGGGAGAGGTGTCCCTGCCCATGGCCGGGGGGTTGGAACTTGATCTTTAAGGTCTCTTCCAACTCTAACCATTCTATGATTCTATGGCAGACTGCTCTGGAGGTTAAAATCAGGGTTTCCCAGAGGATTAAAGCTGTCTGGTTGTCAGCAGCCCAACACTACTTGAGACGAACACTGTACAGCCAGGGCAAGAGGCACTTCCTAACAGGAAACAAGACCACAAGCTCTAGCGACACACAGACTCTGCAGCGTGACAGTGGAAATCCCAAACACAGCAGGGAGATCACACACAGTAGCCCAAAACACCCAAAACACCCCACCATGTGACACCTCACTTCACTAGACTGTATGTGGCATCCTTCTTGGTGTCAGGATATTAACTTTCCTTAAGCAGGTTACCACCTACATCTTATGACTTTGCTCGTTAACGATGACTACGGAGAACTGTGATGCTGGGACACGAGAGCAGCTCCAGCCAGCAGAGTCTCCCATCTCCATTGCCTTTCTCTCACTGCAGAGATCAAACTACTTTGTAAAAACTCTAGAACATCCTTTGACCTGATGTACAGACCCTTTGCAGCACCCACAGATGTCAACCTCTAAGTAACAGGCAGAGTTTTTCAATTTTTCCATTCATCTTTAAATGACTGACTGCAAATTTCTCCTCTGGCTCCCTCAGCAGGGGGTTAGGGAGCAGCTGATACTCATTCAAAACACATCCCTTCTTCACTTCTGCACACAAAGTTCAGGATTTTAGCAAGAGATGAGAAATGGTGTCTTTGAACAAGATCAGGTTAATGAAAAGATGATGAAAATCACTCCTGCCTCACTATCTTCCTCACCCTTCTTAGTGCCAGCAGCTGGGGGCAGGGAAGGAGCTCCACTTCTGAGCTATGGGGGTTACAGACTCCAAACCTGAAGTTTCTCTGGTCTTTTCACCTGGACACAGCCATTTATCCACAGGCTTTCAGCCTCACACCACGCTGGAAGCCAGACAATCTCAACTGCTTTTAGTTTTAAGAGCGTCTTATTGAACCAGCCAACCTTGTCTGCCTTCCTCGAGGAAGCAGCCCCAGAGCTAGAGAACAAAATCCTGCCCACAAGATGTGCCAGGCTATTTTTTTTTAAGTCCTGCTGAAGGGCTGCTGCCTTTTTGGCACTGGGTTCTGAATGTTTTGAAATTGACAACTCAAGACAAGGGGCTGAAACAGTGACATTGAGGACGAAGCTGTCTCCTACAGAAGAGAAGGCAGAAATCCAGACACACGAGCTGCTATTTGTGCTGCTGCTGAGTGTCTTCAGACTGCCCAAGATAGCTCTTGAAAACTGTTAAAAACTAATTCAGTGAGAAATGCCTGTTCTGGCTCTCAACCCATATTTTTATGTACTGATTTCCTGTAATTGCTAGCTGGAATAATAATACTAATAATAAAAAAATCAATAACTGTGCCATGTATTTGCACTTCAGCCCAACCAAGCCAGAAAAATAACGAGGTTTGATCTTGAAAGAGTTTTATTAACTGTTGATTTATCAAATGCCTTCTTTTTTTTTCCTGTCTCATTTTGGAAACTCAGTCTTGGATTGCTAATTTATATTCTGGAGTTCCATGAGAGCCAGAATTGGCTCTTCTGCTATTCTCTCAAAGCCAGGTACCTGAAGGAGCAAAAAAAGGGCAGCAGAGATGTATGTGAAAGAGGAAAAGAGGCAGCCAAGGTAGTTGCGTTCCCTCTTGGGAAGATGCTCCACTTTGCAAGAATCCAAAAGAGGGAGCAATCCCTGTCCTGAGCAAAGCCCTGTTATGTTTGGGTGATATTTCTCAATACATTTTATATTCTGAAAATTTGAGGGAAAAAAATGCCATAATGGCACATTACTGAGGGCTTGAGACTGGGAGTTTTAAGTAGGTTGTACTTCACTGTTTCTTTTTTTTCCCACGAAGACTTTTATTATCTTTCCAAACCATTTGTCTCTATAAAACTACATCTGTTGTTCCTCTACTGTATAGAGGAGAAATTGCTGCACTCTTTGGCTCTCGCATTCTGGAAGTTCCTGTTTTCCAGCACAGTTGGGGTTTTAGGAGCATGGCTCAGAAAAAGGTTGAGACAACAACTGTGTCTGAGTGACAAGCTTCACTCATTACCCTGCAGGCGGGCTCCGAGGAGATTCACCCATGGCTCTGCATGATGGAAGATGTGTCAGCCCAACTCCTGCAAACCTTAATGCAGGGGATGTTTGGGAGTTCAGCTGTGCTGCAGATAACTCCAGCTGTGGCCTCACAGCTCTCTCTAAGAGGCAAAACCAACCTCTTCCCATTCCCTGACATCCACCTCCCCAACCTGCCATGACTTCAAACGGACACCTGCTGAAATCTAGCAATTATCAAAGTTGTCTGGCTGGATTTTTCCCTCCCTTATCTGAGGCCTCCCTGATTGCTTTTCCTCCTCGCTCCCAAGGAGCTTACCAACAAAATATACCAGAGGGCAGCAGGTATTAACCTGCAATTCCTTCATTGGAAGGAATCAAGACAAGTGTCACGATGGCACAGAAGTTTTTAAACATATTGCAAAGTCTGGTGAGGTGACCCAGCAGTGCAGAAGATTCTAGTAATAAATAAATGAATAAATAAATGAAATCAACTTAAAAGTTTGAGGGGTATTTTTATGAAGTTATTTTAAAGGCTTTTGTTTTGTTTAGCTCACAGTGAGCTTCCAGATAAAAGCACTGAGCTCCAACATAAGAAACAAAAGCTCCTGCTCCCAAGGTTGAGAGAACCATCTTCAGATTTAGTCTGTGGGATGATCTTACTCCATCCAGGAGCTTGGCAGAGATGCTGCATCATCTGTCAGTTTGCTTAGTTCTGGTGGAAGGTACAGAACACATAAATCCTTGATAGGACGTTCTCAGTCTACTTTGATTCCAGCCTCAGCACCCAGGGGCAGAAGGATTGGCACAACTGCAAGGTGAAAATAACTTTGAGAAGTTTTGAAAACTTCACATGGACACCTGATGGATGAACACTCCTCATTCCCCCTCAAACAAACCCCCTGACCCCTTCCTCCCCTTCCCCACCAATGTCCCCAGTTGCAGGCAGCGATACCCACTTCAGACCCCCAGGAAGGAGAACCTTGAAAGTCTGCCAAACCAGTGCCAGTCCCACTCAGATGCCAGCTGGGAGATCCCCTCTGCCCACAGAGCCAGGCCTCCAGCAGAAAACCAGCTCTGTGCCCTCTGAGCCATGGGACTGCCCTTCACACATTCCTCCAAAAGCTAAAATTACCTGTGTGGACTGAAGGCTCATCCCTTAAATCTGATAATGCAGCAAGTATGATGTTTAGCCAAAAATCCCTTCCAAAGAAGCTTTTCATGGCTGCCTTTTTTTTTTTTTTTTTAAAATAATCTTGTAGTCTGCTGTGTGTTTTAGCAACAGTGAGAGATGATCCTAAACTCAAAGTAAAACACCCAGTTTCACCCTTTTGGCACAGACACGGTGAACCACCATCAAATCAAGCATCCAGCAAGAAAGGGCAGATGCCAGCAGTTCCCTCTGCCCCCCTCATCCAGGACAATCAAAGAAATTCACCAACCAGTTTGAATGCTCTTGCTGGGGCTGCCTGTGAATTCGTTTCTTCCAAGTATTTCTCCCAGGAGAAGCCTTTGGAATCCTTGTACCCTGAGAAAAATAAACAAACCAGAGAATTAACATTTAAGAAAGAAAAACCCGCATTTATTCATAGAATCATAGAATGGTCAGAGCTGGAAGGGACCTTCACGTTCATCAAGTTCCAACCCCCCTGCCATGNCTGCCTGTGGATTGCTGCTGGGGACACAGGTACTGGTGGCATGAGAGGGGGAGCAGCCTTGTTGCACGTTCCAGGAGCAGGAACAGCTGTGGTGCTGCTGAAGAGTCTGGGTTTACAAGCCCTCTTGCATCTGCAGCAAAGGCACAGAGGCCAATTCCTCCAATCCACAGGGATCTTGGGAGAGCCACCCACTCCACTAAACTCTATATGCAGTAACTGCAGGAATTCTTGCTCCAGGGCTGCCAATCTAGCAAACAGCAGACGTAATTTTTAAAGTTTTGTTACTTTTAAGGTGAATGAGCACTTCCAAGGCCTGAAAACAACCTTGATTTCCCTGTAGGTTCTGTCCTTTTTCATTTGCCAACATTCTTTTAATTTGCTGAATTCTAGTCCAGCAGAAAGAGATGAGGCTTCTGTTACTCCTTCATTTCCAGAAATTCCATCTTACCATATAAAATCATGATTCTGATTCCTCTTTCTTCCAGCTCACCCTAAAGGAAATGATGCAAATAATCCCAAGTCCTTTCCCTTCTGAAATCAAATTCGATTACAAATTACCAAACCCTGTGCCATTTTTTGAAAGAGCTAGGAAGCAAAATAAAATGCAGTGGCAAAAATTACGAGCAATAATGTTGTTCAGTCAGTAGAAAGGAGAGTCCTGAATGGAACCTGGAACTTGCAAATATGTCGTTATTATGTGGAAGATAAAGCTCCCAAGTTTTTCGACCGAGGCAGGAACTAAGTCTCCCTTTCCACATACCAGGTGGTGTTGTCAGTGGGGTTCCAGTTTCTTGGCAGTAGCCAACAGGACGAATATAAGGGCTGCCAGCTTCACACCTGAATTCAAGAGAGAAAGTTGGCACCGGTCAATTTGAAAAGCAAAAAGCAAGGGAGAACTTCAAACGCTGCCTGATGCACCTTTGCTGGGTTAGCAGATGCTTGCAGTGGGTGTGATCACAGTGTAAAAGACAAGCACTACCGCGTTAGGATGAGTTTTCAAGGTGTTCAAGCTGCCCCAAAAGATACACAGAAGAATGGCTGGGGCTTTAAAGTAAAAAAAAAACCAACAAAAAGTGTCCCCATAACAACCACAGCTCAGCCTGGACACAGATCACGCAAGCTAAAATTCCAAGGAAGCAAAGAAACAAACCCTGAACCCTCGTCCCTAACTGAAAAACCATTGTTGTGGAAGAAAGGGAAATCACTTTTAAGGTCTCTGCTAAGAACTACACGTTCCCCATTCATTCTGCTGAAACCTGGTGGTAGTTTGCCTAGTTCCCAATTTTATTGCATGTTTAGATCTTCTGAGACCCTGAAGGAGGCAACGGGCCAATGTGAGACAGCCCCTTTCCTCACATCTGCTCTGGGGAAGGGACCAGAGCAGTCTTTCAGATCTAGGACAAAACCTGGGTGTTTTCAGCCAAGCTCTACGCTCTGAAGCTTTGTTTGCTTGTGTTTCCTATTACAATTTTTGAATTCTAAACAAAACATGGCACAAAAACAAAGCTTGACGGTCTGAAAACAGTAGAGGAACAAGATGTAAAGCCCTGCAAATGGAAACACCGGCGTTACGAAGCTCTGAATGATGTATTTATGGCAAAGAAAGAAAAGACCAACTTCCCACCAAACAGGTGCCTTATTCTGAAAAACCAAACAAAAGCAGAAGGGGGAGAGTGCAGAGAACACTGGTTGACCCAGTGCTATTTTGACAGGATGTGCCTTGTGTTGCTTTCACAGACAAATCCAAAGAAAGTTGCTCCATTCATGCAGGTTGGAGAACGCAGACCATTGCAGATTCCCATCTTTGGTCATTACATTTAAAATATGAGGTATTACCCTCAGTGGAAGAACAAAATAAACCACAACCTACTCACAGATACAGAATCATAGAATCNTGCTCCTGCCCTCTGATCATCTTGGTGGCCCTGCGCTGGACCTGTTCCAACAGCTCGATGTCCTTTCTATGTTGAGGACTCCAGAACTGAATCTTTACCAGTAGTCATAACTCTCATCCCAGTTATCGAAATGAATCAGCAGGCGGTTGTCCACCATGTCCGTGACCGTTGCGACACACATCAGAGACGGATTCTTCTTGTCCACTGCCTCTAGTTTCATTCCCAGGCGAAAGCCAGAGGGTGTGACAGGCTGAGGAAGAGGAACATCAGGACGGTTAAACCAGCCACATCCGAGGGCAGGCCACCTAAATTACCCTTATAAACTCCTCTGTTGCAGGCTGTAACTCCAAAACCCACAGACTAAGGCATGCTACAGATATATAGTTACTAGTAAGAAATGCAGAGATGAGATTTCCATGTCTTCTAGCAATCATTATTTCTAAAAAAGAGCTAATGTAGCTGGAATAAGGGAATCTCCAGGTACACAACACCACGAGAGACTCAAAGGTGAAGATGCACATGGCGAGCACTGGCTGAGGAGAAGCCTGAGCATCAGGTTGTGTCTCATTAGCAGAAAAAGTTAAAGAGTCTTCAAGGAAGGTAAGTGACTGGATGCAGAGCAGAGCCCTGATCCCACCAAAGTCACCTGCAGCCTCAAATCTGCCAGATCATGGACTTTGTGTCATCTGAGTGACACAAACCAGGAGTGTTACAAAGGAACCAAAACTAACAACCAAAAAGAAAACAGTGGGTGAAGGATGAAAAATGCTCAAGATCCACAGCCCCACAATGAATCCCATGGCACACATGAGTAAGCTGCTGGAAACCAGAAATTATTTTGGAAATGATTAAATTAGAGGAAAGTGACACAAATATCTTGACTGCAGGGACACAGCAAAACAGACCACTGTAATATATTTAACAAATGGGAGAGTAAATCTTTTCTTCCAGTATTAAGGAGGAAGGGTAATACAAATTCTCTCTCTCAGAAGTCAGTAACTGGGGGAAGGAAGAAAAATTGTACTGGTTTCCCATCTTAAAAATAAATGACAGAAGGAAACAGCTTGCATCTGATTGTAGCGTGGTTGTACCTCTGACAGGAGTATATTAAAAACACATAAACATTCTGGGCAAAGCTCAGCATCAGACCTATGTGAAACATCTTGTATTCAGTGCCACCACTTACAGTGCTGAGGGTCTTAAACAGGCTTTTCGGAGCCGCTTGAGCTTTGCAGTTCTTCAAATAGGAAGTCCAATTAAATTCTCCCTCCTTGAAACCTAGAAAGAGAGATAAAAAGATTGTTTTACACAGCCCCGTTACATTCAGATTGGTTTTTCAGAAATGGAAATTACCTGGGAAGAATATGAACTTTGCATGATAACTGCCCTTCTGCAGTCTTCAGGGATTATGCATCTCAGCTAAAACATCTCTCTCTCTCTCAGTCTAATGTTCAATCATTAATCTGAACCTTCAAAGGTTTCTACGAAATTGAATGCAGGAAAGAAGCAAGTTCTGAAGCCCAAAGAGACTCCTTGTTTTACATGCCCATCCAATAGTTTCTAATTTGGCCAACAATGTCAATCTTTGGGAATATCAAAAGGAAGCTGTTCTGTTCTTTTGTGATTCACTATCTTAGTTATGTCTCTTCCCTTTAAACCACTCAGACCGAGTTCCACAATGAAACCATCCTAAAAATGAAACACACAGAGCCAGGACAAACAGTGCTTAGTAGAATTCAGCCTCTTGCACACCTTTTTTCCCCATACCTTTGGGAGGGAGCAGCTTGTGACTTGTTTTTTCACACCAGCCAACAGGATGGATATCTGAGGAATCAGCGTTAACCCAGAAGTCGTAGCACTCTGGGTAACCATCGAAGTGTAATCGCATCCTGTATCCTTGTACCTGTAACGAGGGCAGCTCTGGTTATCATAAAGGCTCATAAAGAAGTTAAAAAAACCCACTACTGACACATTCCTTCCATATTCCCATTTATAGATAAAGGTAAATTTAGGATCTCGGCTATTTCTCAAAAGTCCAGTTTTATTTTTCCTTGCTTATGCCTCCCAGTTTCCATGGTCTTCTTTNAAAGTCACCTGCAGCCTCAAATCTGCCAGATCATGGACTTTGTGTCATCTGAGTGACACAAACCAGGAGTGTTACAAAGGAACCAAAACTAACAACCAAAAAGAAAACAGTGGGTGAAGGATGAAAAATGCTCAAGATCCACAGCCCCACAATGAATCCCATGGCACACATGAGTAAGCTGCTGGAAACCAGAAATTATTTTGGAAATGATTAAATTAGAGGAAAGTGACACAAATATCTTGACTGCAGGGACACAGCAAAACAGACCACTGTAATATATTTAACAAATGGGAGAGTAAATCTTTTCTTCCAGTATTAAGGAGGAAGGGTAATACAAATTCTCTCTCTCAGAAGTCAGTAACTGGGGGAAGGAAGAAAAATTGTACTGGTTTCCCATCTTAAAAATAAATGACAGAAGGAAACAGCTTGCATCTGATTGTAGCGTGGTTGTACCTCTGACAGGAGTATATTAAAAACACATAAACATTCTGGGCAAAGCTCAGCATCAGACCTATGTGAAACATCTTGTATTCAGTGCCACCACTTACAGTGCTGAGGGTCTTAAACAGGCTTTTCGGAGCCGCTTGAGCTTTGCAGTTCTTCAAATAGGAAGTCCAATTAAATTCTCCCTCCTTGAAACCTAGAAAGAGAGATAAAAAGATTGTTTTACACAGCCCCGTTACATTCAGATTGGTTTTTCAGAAATGGAAATTACCTGGGAAGAATATGAACTTTGCATGATAACTGCCCTTCTGCAGTCTTCAGGGATTATGCATCTCAGCTAAAACATCTCTCTCTCTCTCAGTCTAATGTTCAATCATTAATCTGAACCTTCAAAGGTTTCTACGAAATTGAATGCAGGAAAGAAGCAAGTTCTGAAGCCCAAAGAGACTCCTTGTTTTACATGCCCATCCAATAGTTTCTAATTTGGCCAACAATGTCAATCTTTGGGAATATCAAAAGGAAGCTGTTCTGTTCTTTTGTGATTCACTATCTTAGTTATGTCTCTTCCCTTTAAACCACTCAGACCGAGTTCCACAATGAAACCATCCTAAAAATGAAACACACAGAGCCAGGACAAACAGTGCTTAGTAGAATTCAGCCTCTTGCACACCTTTTTTCCCCATACCTTTGGGAGGGAGCAGCTTGTGACTTGTTTTTTCACACCAGCCAACAGGATGGATATCTGAGGAATCAGCGTTAACCCAGAAGTCGTAGCACTCTGGGTAACCATCGAAGTGTAATCGCATCCTGTATCCTTGTACCTGTAACGAGGGCAGCTCTGGTTATCATAAAGGCTCATAAAGAAGTTAAAAAAACCCACTACTGACACATTCCTTCCATATTCCCATTTATAGATAAAGGTAAATTTAGGATCTCGGCTATTTCTCAAAAGTCCAGTTTTATTTTTCCTTGCTTATGCCTCCCAGTTTCCATGGTCTTCTTTTCTCACTTCAAACAGTTGAAAACAGAACAGGTCGGTGTAATTTCCCCGGCCTCCTGTCCCACACTCATGCACGTATCACTGTGTGGCAATATCCTGAGCACAAATGCTGTGCAAAAGCTTTTAGGTCTATACCAGATTAACACAGATATCACATAACTGAAAAAGCATAAGAGCATTTTGACTTGCTTATATTTAGTAAGTCTCAGTGCCTAACTGCATTGTTCCTTTTCATATTTGTTCATTGTGGGCTGTTAACGTTTATTATTCTGAGTTACAACTGCAAAAATAGAGTAGGATTTCCAAAGAGTGGGATTTCAAGCATATCCTTAACCACACAAGACATCTCCTTCAGTGTCACCTTGAACTCCTAACCATTCATTAATCAAAGTACTGTTATTCTTATGCTTCTGGGTTTTATTGGAAAAAAAGCCACCCAAAAGAACACAGGTCTTTTGGAACCAAAGACAGGAAGAGCAACTACCTCAGCCACCGTGAGAACACAAAATCGAGAGGGGTGTTCAGGATCCAGCCCTTCCAGTTTCATTCCAACTTTAAATCCATTCCGGCCTTGTGGGAATGACTGATACTGTGGGGAGGGGGAAGAAGGAAACATTTGGTTTTAATTCCTAGAGACAAAATCTATTGCAGAGCAGTCATCAGCTATGCTTGAGTTTTCAACTAGAGAAGAAAATTCTACCACTAAATGATTGCTGCTTAAATACACAGGTGCAGGTAGAGGGATCAATAATGGCATGGTCATATATTTCAGAATTACCCATTAATCTAATTAATCTCTCAAAAACACTGATCCACGAGCCTGTTGCAATTAGCAATGAGCAAATCTTTCAGCAGAAACGAGCTCTATTCAATTCCTAGCCCAGTGCAGGAGGGCTGGCAGAAAAAAAAGAGCTGGGTATGTGAAAATCCCTTTGCCTGTGGCACCGCAAGGTCTGTGGTCCATACTTTCCCAAAAGCTTGACTTCTCAGCTTCAAAGGGAAAAAGGGACAAAGCATGGTCACGGGAGGTGATTCTCCCCCTCTGCTCTGAGCAACTGAGACCCCACCTGGAGTCCTGTGTCCAGCTCTGGAGTCCACAACATAGAAAGGACATGGACCTGTTGGAACAGGTCCAGCGCAGGGCCACCAAGATGCTCAGAGGGATGGAGCAGCTCTGCTGTGAGGACAGGCTGAGAGAGCTGGGGCTGTTCAGCCTGGAGAAGAGAAGGCTCTGGGGAGACCTGAGNACAGTAAAGGCTTCGAAGGAATCTGGACTGGAACTGCAAATGGTTTATTGCACCCACTGCCGCTACCTGGTTTTCCTTCTGTCTCACTCTGTGAGGTGCCAACTGCCCCTGGCTTTGAGGAGTTCACTGGGAACTTTTAATGCGGGCTGGTGCTCTGGAGGGCAGAAGCAGCTTCACCAAGGCTAAACTCATCATCTTCCACCATCAATGTGTCGTGAACACAACCTCCACCCTCCCTGGTAACAGTCACTTCTCACTGAGACACTCTAGAGCACTGACAGACCCAACTGACCGGTGGATTTCTTCAGAGGAAGGACGGAAGGGGTGTTCTACGACCACAAGACATATGAAAGACATTAGGCTGTCCCTCCCTCACTAGTGGGAGATTGCCTAACAGCCCATTTATCCAGAATGACCCAAAGCAGATTGAAACAGTCACTTTATTTCCAAGTGAGACTCAACCAGCAATTTTTACAGCCTGGTTTGGGATAAGGCTCACAAGGCAGACACTTGTTTCCACAGTGCTTCAGGGCTGGAAACAAACACGTGGGGGTTTTACTGCCTGCTTGCACTGAAACAACTCATAAATGTAACTGCTGGCTTGAGGGTAGTCTCCGATCCTCCACTGAGTTAGTAAGCCTGTGATGCTGCCTGAGAAAAACATAGCAAGAGAGCCAAAAAAGCTGCCAACCTCTCTGAACAGTTTTAGGGGAGCAGCTGGCATCCGTTCCTCTTCTAAGTAGGAAACCCAGTTCCATCCCTTCTTCTTTCCAGGAACAACTAAGCAATCAAAAACAAAGAGAAAAATGAATGCTCCTCTCTGGGATGCCTCCCGCTCTGCCCTCTCTTCTCTTTCTCCTCCCACGTACATGCCAAGGCTGTCTTGCTGCCGTACACCAAAGGAGGCAGCGTTACCCAGCTTTTGAGGAAAGGTATGAAATTCCAGCGGCAGCAAATTTCTGTGCTCATTTCTCATTAAAAATAAACAATTATTTATATCATAGGTCAAATGAATTATGGCATCCCAGATTGCTGGCAAGCTGCCCACAGAAAGCTGCCACTGTGAAGTTTGGACACAATATAATAACTTCAAATTGTGGGAAACAATTCCTTCTCCTGATATTTCACAGAGGAATAAGGGGTTAGATATAAACTAAAAGACAGCAAACAGAGGGATACAATTGCAGCTGAAATAAACCTAAAACAAAACAAACAAAAACTCAAGTGAATTCCTGTTCAGTTCACAAGATTTTTTTATATAAAAATATACATAGATGTATGTATACACACTCATATATTTATAACCTGCTAACACCACAATTCTTATGCACAGCTACCAGTGTGCAGATGATGGAAACAACTTGGGCAGGTGCGTGGACTCATTCTAGCAGGACCATGGGCATACACACTTAAAATTTAAATGCATATTACAAATCTCCCCCAGTTTCCACGTACCAACTCCTTTACACTACACAGTACATTAAAGCCACAGCCTGCAATCAATCACGTTGTTTACAACTTATTTTCTATTTAGCATTTGTCTGTGCTACAGAGCTCTCCAAAGTCAACAGAAAGAAAGATTCTTACTGGCTTCAGTGAGCTTGGCATCAGGCTGTCTCCTTCCAGAGCCTCTAACTGTGCCCATCACACAGGCAAAGCTCGTATATTCTTGCTAATACACTCCAGCAGACTGACTGTGGTAAGAGGGTTATGTACCTAATAAGCTATTCTGAATGTGAAATGAGCTCTACTGTCCTTCCCTCTTCTGTTTACTATTATTCACTTTATAATAGCTAGTAAAAAAAAAAATCTATAAACATTAAAGAAAAGAGACTATGAGCTTAGCTCACCTTGTTTTATTGGTTTAGTGTTTCTGCGGCTTTTCATATTATTTGATTTATTCTTCTCCTAGACACAGATACGTTAAAAAAGAGTTTAGCAATATTGTTTTTTCCTCCCTCTTTGATCATCTCACAATGCAGGTACAACAAGGATGGAACATGTGACTAACAGGACTAGCATTACTTTCTTTTGAATAACCCTGCTAGAACACCAGTAGGGTATGTTACATATAGAACGTTGATCCTGCAGTATCCCAAAGTGCTTTACAAATTCTTTAACGTTTGCTACTGAAGTTCACTTAAATACTGACGAGCAGCAGAGGCCCAAAATCTCCATCACAATATACAGGATTTGCTTTCTGCAGTGCAGGATTTACTGCTCACGTAAGCAGCCTTCCCGGAACGCTCCGCTTTCCTTTCAGAGGTTCTTATGTCCATCTATGCCAGGGAATGGATACAGAAAGAAAAAAAATCATTTATGAAGCCCCGAAGGAATCAGAAGCTTCAAGTAACTGCTGTCAGTGAGGAACACCCCAGAAAAGGTGGTGTCCCCGTGTCACACGCTGAGCCAGACTGCGCTCACAGTCCTTCGATCCGCTTTTCAAACTCATGTTTAATTCACTCCGGGGTTGTCATTTCTCAAAGCAAACCAAAGAGGGCAAAATCTGAAATGCAAAGCTGCCTGCCAAACGTGCCTCAGAAGAGAGAGGGGGGCAGTTTCCAAGGAGGAAGAGGAGAAGGGGGAAGAGCCAGAACGCAAGTACTTCTGAAAACATATGTACTTTAAAGCATCTTAACACCCATCACAGAGAAAAGTTGAGCAACAAGAGGAGTTGAACTGTTCCTGACATCGGAAGCCTCAGCCTGTGTTACCAACGTGCTGGGGCAGCGTCTCTGTGCTATGAAAGCATGTGCAATTACTGAATTTAAACAAAACACAGGCCCAAGAAGCTACACACACGGGGGCAGAGCACAGGCTTCGGCAAAAATGTCCCCTGGAAGGAGGGAGATGCTTAAGGGAAGATCGAGTCAGGACTGAGGGACTTCTGTTCATTCCCCACTACCACGGGTTTCTGGGTGTGTAGTGAGTGAGAGCACGTGCAAGTACCTAATAAACAGCCATCAGACTCTGGGGTCTGAGGCTGCTCTTCAATATCACACCGTGGTACTTGACTGGAGTTTATAGATAAAGCATTTTTAGAGGCATCTTTTTTGTTACTGTGAAATACACTTGGTGCACACGGTTTTAACTACACTTGTAAAGTTACAGTTGGAAATTCTGACTTGGGCTTTGCATGAGCTGTTCACCCTCGTGACTCCTCACACTTTACAACAGATATTCTCATCACTGCTACAAACCAGGGTCACACTCACTCTCCTGGGTACAGAACAACCTCCCTCAGATCTGTTTGCATCATACAGTGAAAGGTGAGACGTGGAATTGTCCCTGCTCTTCACAGTTCTCTTTAAAGAAAATACAGACAACCTCATTTACCTCATCCTCATCTGCATTTTCCTCATCATCCTCAGACTCCAGGAGCAGTCTTCTCTTCCTTCTGAGACGTTTCACGGGTCTGTCAGCCTCACTCCCCTGACAGCCACTGCTGGTATTAAGATTTCTACTATTTCCCCTGTTTCTGCAATCATCTGGAATGTTTCTGGTATCACTAAACATCCAAAATTGAAAACAAAAATCAAATCAAAAGTGCAACAACACTCCTGCAGTATTCCCAGTGTCTCTGTACCTCTTCAGAATGAGGAAGCCTGGGCTGAGAACCTAAAGAAGTGAAACATGTTTGCAGGATTTGCCAAATATATATCTTTTAAAAACACTCCAAAGTACTGGCAGAGCTCTCCCCACCACAGCAGCTTGAGAGGGTTTTTAATTTTGCCTTTTTACAGCTTTATGGGAAGTTAAAACATCATCCTCATCTGTAGAATGGGGTTAAACCAGCATTTCCTCAGGCTGAGAGGAGAAATGAGGATGGAGCTCTGGAGCAGAGCCTTCCTCTGTGGGGCACAGGAGCCTCAAGAGTGACAGGAAGGCCATCAGCAGAGCTTGATGGTGGCCCAACCACAGTCACTCAGAGCCACTTGTTCTGAGGATTTCATTCTATTCACAGCAACACTTTTCTCTAACCCAGGGTTCCCTTGAAACATTTTCAAACAGAGCAGGAAGAATCCGGGGTTTCTTTACCTGTCCCTGTGCTGCTGGGAGCCTGTCTGAGCGTAAAACTTTCCGTTCTCAAAGCAATCCATTTGCTCACAGGGTTGGAAAAGCAGCAGGGCACGTCGTCTCTGAGTACTGTAGAAGCAAAGAAAAAGACAACTATTAAATTCAAACGCTGAAACTTTGTATTTTTAAACACCTTTCGTGCAATTAGTTCTGTCAAAGCCCTTTACAAACTTTCATTAAGTGACCCTCAGTATCCCATCGTGAAGGAAATATTATCTGTGTGCTAACACACAGGTGATGTACCACCTCATTACAGAATAAAACCTTTTATCTCTAATATTTTAATTTTGGAGAAACCCTGCCCCCTGAAAAAGTGATAAAGGAGGATATAATCTCTAGGCTAAAACCAGGACAAAGTTACAAATCTTTTTCTATTTCTTTATTCCCATTAATCCCCTAACTTGAAAGACAAATGTCAAACAAGTCCATCTCATCTGGATACTTTTAACACTGTCAGTTAAGTTTAAAAACTTCAGCCTTTATATACACTTCATACATATGAAAATCCTCCATAGGCAGCTTCTAAAAGCAGCAGACTATTGACGGGAGAGCAGAAACAACTATTTCTCCATCTAGCAAGGGACATATATCCATCTTTCATTTGAATGAAAGCATGAAAACGTAAGGAATAACTCCGATATATAATTTATGTTTACTTTCTCCTACAATTTGAGTTCTTCCTACTGCAAATTAATTTATGTTTCATAGAATCATAGAATCATAGTATGGTCAGAGTTGGAAGGGACCTTAAAGATCATCAAGTTCCAACCCCCCTGCCATGGGCAGGGACACTTCTCACTAGAGCAGGTTGCTCCAAGCCCCATCCAGCCTGGCCTTAAACACTTCCAGGGATGGGGCATCAACAACTTCCCTGGGCAACCTGTTCCAGTGCCTCACCACCCTCACACCAAAGAACTTCTTCCTAAGATCTCATCTAAATCTCCCCTCTTCCAATTTAAAACCGTTCCCCCTTGTCCTGTCCCTCCACTCCCTGACCAAGAGTCCCTCTCCAGCTCTCCTGGAGCTCCCTTCACATCCTGGAAGGCTGCTCCAAGGTCTCCCTGGAGCCTTCTCTTCTCCAGGCTGAACAGCCCCAGCTCTCTCAGCCTGTCCTCACAGCAGAGGTGCTCCAGCCCTCTGAGCATCTTGGTGGCCCTGCACTGGACCTGTTCCAACAGTTCCATGTCCTTTCTATGTTGAGGACTCCAGAACTGAACACAGTACTCCAGGTGGGGTCTCACAATGTTTAATAGTTTAACAAAACAGGATTGCAGAATCCTTGTTACCAGGGATCTAGACTATCCCAATGCACAATTTGTCCAAGTAATCTGTCACACAAATTGAGCGAGGGGCCTCCTCCACGCACGTCACTCTTGTCCTGCTTTGAGCGGCACTGTTTGTGTGCACTGGCTGGATCAATTGATTTTTTGAATGCACCATTAAACATCTCACAAAGGAAAAAAAAAAGGAAAAGCCATCCCACATCAGAGAGTCCAGAACGCTGAGGTATGAGTCACTTTGCTTTCTTGTGTAAAGCCATTTTCATAGTCTCCTCAGTGGAACTTGTTCTGCTAAGAACATTTCTGCTAAGAACATGTTCTGCTGACATTTTTCACGTGTATTTGAGTGCTCTCCACAGCCCAGTCTGGATGTCAGGTGGCCCTGGCTGCAACTGGGCGGAGAGGCTGCCTACATCCAGAGTGCACACATACCTGCTCCTATCACAACTTAAATCTGTGCTGTCGGGGACCACTGATTCCAGGCAGAAAAAGGACAAACCAGGGAAAACTCGCAGGAACCAAGAGCACTGAAAGAGCTCTGTTCAACCAGAAGTCCCACCGACCTATGGAATACACGTGGAATAAAAGGGTGTGAAAAATTCTCAGCGCTGTGGGGTTCATGTAAGAGTTGGTTCTTCACCTGATGGATTGACGTCTCCTCAGCTCACACAGATGAGGAGAATGAATCACGGTCAGCAGGAGTGTCAGTGAATGCCTGTCAGTGTAAGTGACCCTGCAGAACTTACACTGAAATTCGAGATGAGAAAAGGCAGCAGGGAAAACAGGTAGAAAGTCTTCCTACCTGAAAACTGAAATAGTTCCATCAAAATCCTAGGGAAAGCCAACTGGGAGAAGCTTGTCCAGGCAGGCAAAGAGAGATTGTACACTCCTCAAAGAAGTTCCCTCCATAGGAATGTGAGACTTCAGTGACGGAGCCCTGCCCTGACTAGAGATCCAGCGTTGCTGACAGATCTGACACAAAGAGTTCATGTCCCTCCAGTTACTGCCCCGGGATGGCTCTGGTGATGCCGAAGACAAGGAGGCACCGAACAGGCTCCAGCTGCTGCCCTGTGGTGCCTCTGTGTCCCAAGCTAATTCTCAAATCTCCTGCCACCACCTGAGAAGATCTGTTTCGGTACCAGGCCTCAGACAAACCTATCAAGGGCTCCCTGTGCTACAACCACCCGCTGTCACGTTTAACAAAGAGCGTCTTTAAAATATGACCTTATTCTGGACATGGCTCATGGAACTTCCCTACAGGAGAGCGAGAGAGGGACTCTTGGTCAGGAAGTCTAGTGATAGGACAAGGGGTAATGGTTTTAAATTGGAAGAGGGGAGATTTAGATTAGATCTTAGGAAGAAGTTCTTTGCTGTGAGGGTGGTGAGGCACTGGAACAGGTTGCCCAGAGAAGCTGTAGATGCCCCATCCCTGGAAGTGTTTAAGGCCAGGCTGGATGGGGTTTTGAGTAACCTGCTCCTAGGGAGAGGTGTCCCTGCCCAGGGCAGGGGGGTTGGAACTTGATGATCTTTAAGGTCCCTTCCAACTCTGACCATTCTATGATTCTATGGCTCATAGCACTCTCAGGATGAGAGCTCCTAATCGTCACTCACTCCCCAGCGCTGGTCTCCATTGGTGCTCTCTGGAAGACACTCAGGCACTTCTGCAAGGGAGCTCTACTGAAACAATGAAGAATTTAACCAAACTAGCAATTTACCAAAGTAAGTGAGGCTGCCCAGCTTAACCAAGTGGTCTGGAATGGAAGAGCTCAGTGGTTAACATACAGACACTGTTTTCAGCTACTGGTTTCTGGATAAACAGAGTAAGAACAGGTCTGCAAAGAGCCGAGACGTTTCTTGTCCATTACACTGATGTGCACGTCCAGTAAAATGCACATTATCCTGCTAAAACTCAGTTTTTCCCTAATTTCAATTACAGTAGCCTTGGAAACCTCAAAACTTTCATGGCTAACTTTAACTCCTGGCATGAGCCAGGTTAGAGGAGATTCTCAAGGACGTTCTTGCAAAGATAACACTTACAGGGATTCATCCTGAGCCAGGAGTCCCAGGTTAGCACAGGACTGTGCCATCTACCCCTGCTCCACACTGCAACCAGGGAAAGGAATAACACTGGAAACTCCCGTTGCCCAAGGACAGCCAGCGAGGGCACAGCTATACCAGTAAATCATGGTTCCCAGCATGATTCAGGAGTTGGAATGGAGCTGAGAAGTTGCCCAGCAGGAGCAATCACTGTTTTGGCATCTGGGAGTATTTAATAAGGTGTATACAACCAGACAGACCATTCTGGTCTCAAACCTCCAACAGGGACACAGACTTCACTGCTGTCATGACAAGTAAACCATCAGTGTTAAGGAGAAACATCAATGTCACTGCCGAGTCACCACCCTACAGAGAAGGGGTTCCAGTTTCCCAGTATGACCAGTTAAAGAGATGCCAGGACATCAGTTAAAAACCTCAATGTGAGCGTGATATCTGACTGCATCAACAAATATGGCCCAGATTGTTGATGTAACCACACTTACCTCCCACAAAGGCGAGCTCAGCGCACACCCCAGGTGCTGTTATGACTCTGCAGTAATTACATTCACTCTAAACACTCCTAAAACATTCAAAATAATCCAGTGACTCACCCTACGTGCTGCACCAAGTAGCATCACACAACCAAAACACACATTTCAGTTCGATCTGCTTCTAGAAGCATTTTCAGAAACTGCATGTTCTCTTCCACAGCAAAAAGCTCACCTTCCAAACCAGTGCTAAAAGCAGTGGAAGTGTTGGGAGCCGCGGGAGCAAAGCTGGTCGGGCTGGTATTTACTGCTTGAAAGAGGTCTTAGGGCTTCTGCTTCTACTTCAGTAATAATTTCTATCAGTCCAAACTCATTTAAACAGAACTGCAGGTAACAGAAGGAAGCAAGTGAATAAGCAGCAGTAAAAGGGCTAGGAAGGGGGACAGGACTCCCTGAGGAGCAATGAGGTATACGGGACAAAAAGAAACAGCTGTATGTGAGTTATAAAGCATTAAAAGTAAATAACAACAAAAGTGAGAAAGACCCAACACAACTCATCTTCAAAACACCACCAATGGGGCCCCAAAAAACCCCCAATGATGCATTTTATTGTCAAGGAACACAACATGAATTATCCCTGCTTTAGATGTGCCCCCCTTCAAAACTGAGCACATTAGAATAAACACCCTCAGAACAACATTTGAAGCCACAACTCTGCTCTGCCAGTTCCAACTCATCCAACACAGCACAATTACATTCACTGCAATTACGACACACAGCAACTTCCCTAAAATCACCCAGCTGCTGACAGAAAGGTCACGTTCCAGTGGAGACCTTGTCCCATCCATCCCCCAGCTGGTGCTGGCTGGGCTTTAGAGACCTCAGAGCCCAGCGACAGCCGGGACGGCACAAACGCAGCCCGTATCTGGAGCAGAAGAGGCCAAGAAGTTCTCAACCCTTCTTCAACGATGCTCGACAGTCTGGTGGGAAAGGAACTTCCCAGAGGAGCAGAAGAATGCGGGGATAAGCAGAGGGAACGCTGCTGAAGAACAGCAGACGTTGAGAAATAACGGCCCTTTCCTCATTTGATAAGCTCCTCCTCGCACAGCACCACTTAGCTGGGAAAGCAGCAGTGGGGGCTCTCACCCAAAGATGGATTCTCAAGTCCAGACCAACCATTTCCAACCAACCAGAAAGCCAACAGTATCCTGGGCTGCATCAAAAGCAGCGTGACCAGTAGGTCACGGGAGGTGATTCTCCCCNGCTGGATGGGGTTTTGAGTAACCTGCTCCTAGGGAGAGGTGTCCCTGCCCAGGGCAGGGGGGTTGGAACTTGATGATCTTTAAGGTCCCTTCCAACTCTGACCATTCTATGATTCTATGATTTCTGAATCACCTAGAAATGCACTCAACAGAAGCCCCAAGCAGCACTGACGGGCAAGTGACACGTATCAATATGACCAGGACTCACAGTGTTTGAGCTCCCAGTCCCAATTCCCCCACACTTTGAGCCTTAAGAAGCCCTCCATCAGCTGCTCGGGGAGGTGACCATCTCAGGGAGGTTCTGCAAGGACCCTCATCCTCTGCTCCATCACAGTACCTCCCACCCCATGCACGCTGCAGGCCAAGAGCAAACTCGGATGCAGAAGAGAACCCCTGTGGACAGAGGGAAGCACTCACGCCATGAGACAGCTATGGAAAAGGATTGATACGTGGCAGACTTCAGAGACTCTCATTCTTGAAGCTTAGAAAAATTTCTCAGGCTACGAAGGAAATTATTGAAATACGCCAGTGTCAATGGGCATCTTTTATTAGTCCTGACCTGCAAAGGCACCAAAAAAAATATAATTAAAAACCCATATTTTTGCTGAGCAAGCAGCTCTAAAGATTACTTAATTCTTAATCTTCTTTACTGCCTGCAATACGGAGCTACTGAACTCCAGAATGAAAGAGAGAAGTCAAAGGTGGGTTGCATTTGCAAGTTCTGCTCCAAAGCTTTTATTCACAGCACTTTATTAGCCAGAGATCTTCTCTCAGCCATCTGCTCTTTGCTCAAATCTGCTACATCCCCTTTAAAAGCATTTGCTCTACCTCTCAAGCAGGGCCCCCACTTCCCCTACACTCCTGCACACTTCCTGGACTCAGCATCCTACCTCCAGCTCCCCATCAAAGCCTTATCCCTAATCTTCTTCCCTCTTTTCCTTCTTTTTCATCCAAAGCCTGTATTTTTTAAAGCTTCAAAGATGCTGGACTTGCTTCTAAAAAGTTCACTTCTTCCTCTGCAGCCACAATGAGACAGAGCATGGTTTTTATTTCAGCACAAAGAGAATCAATCCATTTCAAAGAAATGAGAATTCTAGGCGGACTATGTTTCCTGCAGGAGACCACAGGGTTTGGAGAAGAAACCTACTGCTTCCCTTCAACGCCAGAAGAGCAGGCAGGTGCAGATCCCAGGGGTTCCCTGCTGTGGCTGGTAAGGACAGCTCAGTGTCACCAGCAGTGTCCCTGGGGTAGGGGCATTCCCACATGCAAATGAACTGCTCTTATCCAGCCCCAACCAGTGGAGACATCAAGCTGTTACCTCCTCTAATCTTTGATGGTGTTATCTGCAGCCATGGGAACTGGTGAAGCCCAGACCAAGCCCCAGAAAACATTAAGTTTGCATTAGAAAAACAATTAGCATCTTTATTATCAATCTCTGATCTCTGAGGAAGCAACCTCCAGTTTCATCCCAAGACTCTCTTCTAGGCAATATCTCTCATTCCTGACTTCTGGAAGCACATTAACTGTGCTGCCATCAGGACTGCACCTTCCTTTACACCAGGAGGTTCAACATAGCACATCTGCTAATATGAAATCCACACAAACCCTCCAGAAATGATCGTTCCCTCCTGAGAATTTTTCAAGGGAATTAAGGAAAAATGTATTTCACTGCGTTTGCAAGAACTGGAATATAGTGGAACATAGCGGGAAGAGAAGGGAAAAAAAGATTAAACAGCAAAAGCAAAAAAAAATTATGATAAAAAAATAGCATTTGGCATTTCTGTAGGGAAAAAAACACACGGATCTGGCATCTTAAGAATGAAGCAGCTTCCTGTGGAGCTGGTTATCGTGTCCCAGCTAAACATTTCTCTGCACTCACTAACCATGGCACTCAGATCTCTTATACTTGATCATCTAATATGAAATAATATATTATTTGGTGTCTTTCACTCTAATAAATAACATGGTGCTCTGTTGCTTCTCTACTATCACAAGGAATCGATAAAAGTGAAGCTTTCCCTGCAAAGAAACTCTAGTGCTGGTTAAGAGAAGACCTGTGGCAATACATTGCTGAACTCTTTTAGGAAGCAGAAGCACACCTGCTTTGATTAAACACAGGGCAAAAGTTAGGCCGTGGCAAAATAATCATCTCAAGCACCTCTTGGAGAGTCAGTGGTCTCAATTCCATGTCAGTTTTATGGGAGTGTAAACCACTGATCCCAAAGTTGGCAAGTTCATCCACCTTCTGTCAACATTCGCTGGCCGGAGCATTTTCCTGGAAGTCCATGGAAGGTCTGGCAGCCTGTGTGGAAGACACTTCTGCACAAAGGGAGTAGGAGGAAGAGGAGAGGAAGGGGAAAACTGTCAACACTTGCAGAAGGTGAGGGTCCCAATTCTGAATGCCTGATGCAATACCAATGACCTGATTTTTCAAAGCTCTCAAGTCCCTTCAGCTACAATCTATTTCACTTGAAATTGATTTATTATTATTTTTTCCCCTCTGAGATTCAGAACTCGCCACCTTGAGGGCAATTTTACATATTCATTTTCAACCATCCTAAGTGCAATCAAACTGAACTAACAGCTGAAGGTAATCTGGGAAACAGTCAACAGACACTCACCCTCCTCTAACATAGACCACCACGTTTGTGTCCATCAGATCTCAGTTCTGATTTACAGGACAGCTGTGTTCAGCACTATCATGAATATGTAAGATAAAAGCTGTGTCAAAAGCTGCAAAAAAGAACCACTGATGTGAAAAGAACCTACAGACACAACCCCACCAATTGAGAAAATCTGTCTTTCAGAGAAAATGTCTTTTTCATACTGGGCTGAAATAAACGGGATTTCTTGCCTGAGTGTGTTTGGATGGACAGGACTGAGAATGAGGAAGAGCAGGTCCATAACTTCTACCAGCACCAAACAATCATTTAAAATATTTCTTGCTTTTAGAAATCAATTGAGCTAGAAATGAGAAGGGGAGAGGGAGCACCACCAGGCTTTTCAGAAACATTACTAAAATTTCATCACTTCCTTGATAATGCCAACCCCACTGGTTACAACAAAGTGTTTTCTCTGCACCTTTATTTGCAAACTGCAGAATATATTGAAAATATTCTGCACTGCCAAAGGCAAGGCAGCCATCCATGGATTGCCTTCTCCTTGATCTCTTACTTGGATGTTGCTACCAGGCGAGGTACCAATGCCATCTCTCCTGTCCAAGGCACCAAATATATCGTGGTCTGCTGTCAGAATGCTGCTGCTGCTGATGATGATGATGAGGGACTCTTGGTCAGGAAGTCTAGTGACAGGACGAGGCGTAATGGTTTTAAATTGGAAGAGGGGAGATTGAGATGAGATCTTAGGAAGAAGTTCTTTGGTGTGAGGGTGGTGAGGCACTGGAACAGGTTGCCCAGGGAAGTTGTGGATGCCCCATCCCTGGAAGTGTTTAAGGCCAGGCTGGATGGGGCTTGGAGCAACGTGCTCTAGGGAGAGGTGTCCCTGCCCAGGGCAGGGGGGTTGGAACTTGATGATCTTTAAGGTCCCTTCCAACTCTGACCATTCTACGATTCCATGATTCTCTCTGAGACATTCTGTTCCATCTTTCTGCTTAGTCTTTGGGCTCTTTATTTAATTTTAAGAAAGAAAACTGAGGTGTGAAAATAAAAAAAAGGCAGAGAACAAACAGGCCTGCTGCTTACATTGCACCAAGGGTTTTCAGAGCAACACTAGTTTCAAATGGTGGAGGAGAATCTCAAACTTGCATTTTGCCCATGGCGCTTAAGTAAATATGAATAGAAAGTTAAGAACTTTAAGCATATGTGCAGTTTGAGGACAAACTGACAAACCAGTCAGTTTTAACAGTTACTTGATTTGTATGATGCTTTTGCCAATCACAGCTCACTGGCAAGATCCTGGGGGTTCTGGATTCAGGAGGAGCTTTGGTCTAGATATCAGGAACACCAGGATTTAAAAATCACAGGATCACAAACACACAGGTATATGCACAAACTTGTACGTCACACACAAGTGCGAAGTTGGAACAACTTTGGGGGAGCAGCAGCCTCTAACGGTCGTTGCCAGGTCCCTCTCTATGGCATTAAAGCCAAGGCTCTGTGCTAGAAATGCTATAAAGCTCTTAAAACCCTTAAGCTTCATGTCTTGCTTTTGCCTCCCAGCAAGTAACCTAATGGGCTCCATTAAAGACTCAAGTAACAGCCACACTGCTGTATGCACTCCTCATACCCAATTACTCAGCTATTTTTGTGGTAGATGCTTAAGAAACACTGACCATAAATTAACCGTATGTTCCTGCCCTTTAAACATAACCCGAATATTTTCAATCAATGAACATAACTCTTTGCTTAAAATAAAAAAAGATTCACAACCTCCCCTTGAACTGGCAGCTGTACTCACTTTTTCAGCATGAGCTAAATCACTGATGTGAAATTCCAGAAAGAACAGCCCAGCTGACAAAACTGCCCACCCTGGGGGTCTTTGCTCTGACATTTGAACACTCCAGTTGCACAAGGTCACCCTGAGCTCTTCACTCAGAGTAAGAGCAGGCAGCATCCAAGGACCATGTGCCTCATCTGCCTTTGGCAGCTTGTTTTTTGCCTTGAACACTGGAAAGTGCATTAAGATACAAGGGCAGGGCAGGTTTTTAATCGCTGAGCATGTGAATTAGGGCAGGTGAACTCCACTCTCAATCTGAACCCTTCCACACGCTACACCTACCTACAGGCTGAAAGTGTAAGTTTAATTCAGCTAAAGGCAAACCCACAGCTCTGATGCAGGATAATATGATGTTTGAGCATCCCTGCAGCTCTAATTTAAGCATCACAGCACTTTACAATGACCTGAATTGGGTCAAAAGCAGGACAAACATTTGTAAACTGTAATGCCAAAAATCTTTGGGTACCACAATCTAATCCCTGCAGGAGAAGTTCTGCCTTTTCTTCCACAAATACAACACTCCCCTACACAGGACAGAGCCCCAGCGGCAACACATCACAACCATCTGCCACAGGATTTACAAATCACATCAAATAAGTCCTGTGTTGGGTGATATTGAACAACTGTAGCCAAAAGCTCACTGCACATGAATATTTGATGCAGCCTTGTACATCTCTAAACACGTGTTTGCAGCCAACGTTTCGATGCCAGCTTCAGCAAGGGCAAACCCAGCACTTTTTAGACGTTACTCTTCACATTCAGGCTTTAAAAATAAAGAAGCTCAAAGACTAAGACTATTTATAGAGCTCCCTCCGGGAGAAGGAGTTCGGAAGATACTTTGACAGATGTAATTAAGTTGTAGAATTTATTTAAAACTGGGCTCGGAAAACTGTCAAAATTCACAATGTAGAAAATAATCTTGTACTAACCAGAGAAGACCTGATACAATAATGGGCCTTTTTCATCTCTGTACTTTATAAATCCAGTAAAACCCCTAGAAAAATATAATAAAGAAATTACTTTTCTTATAATATACCCTATCAGTAAAATCTACAATAAAATCAAGATAGTCCAATAAAAGGAAGCAAACTGTGCAATTAAAAAGACAGCAGAAACTAACTTGAAACATTCTGAAGAGCCTCGTCAGGCACGAATGTCCCCATTTGTCCCTATTTGTGATTGCTTTTCATCTTTAAGAATCAGAAACAACACAAAAGAAGACTTAGCAAAACTAAGATGAGTCATTCAGTCCCAAGCCACAGATTGAGATTTAGGAAGTGATAAATGACTACCGTGCTGGCAGAGAGAATGGTTCTTAATTAATATGTCACCACCCAGACCTCTGTGCTTTATCTTTAGATAAGGAACCCACGGGCAGAGGAGGTCACAAATACTCAGGTTTTGATCCTGTTTCTGCCACTGGACCACAGCCCAGCCCTGGGAAACTGCTTCATCTTTACTGTAGAAAAGCATCTTTGGGTTTCGCCACCCGTCCTGCCTTGGTTAAGAGATGGGGAAAAAAAATAAAAGAGAAAGAAAAAAAGACACAAGTTCATACAATCAAATAAAAGAGTGAAGGCTTAAATGGGCGGATGGGGGTTCATTGTATTTCTTTATACAGCACCAGAGCTAATGGGAAGAGAAACATTTCAACAGAAATCCCATTTCAGATGCTGCCAGGCTGATTTCCAATCACATGAGGATTTCAGTGTCTTTAGATGATGGTAAATGCGAGAAACACAAGAGTGCAATAAACCCAGAGACTGTAAATCAAGTAATGACACTGAAGTTTGCAGCCCTTCTGGCTAAGCCTCCAAGTACCAGGAGGCAAAATTCCATTCAGGAAGCAACTGGCATGAAGAAAACCATCTTATGTTGCACTGTTTGGGGGAAAAACTGACTCACAAATCACCTTTCCTCCCTGAAACAGAATGGGAAATGTAGCAAAGCTGGTCAGTGAATGCAGTGTAATTTATATGATCTCAAAGGGAGCTGGTGCTCAGAGCTCCGAGCAAACCCTGCTCCCTGTAAGATCTGGCAGTGGTGTCTAACCCCCAGCGCGTCAGACCTGCCAGTTCCTCTTGTGATACTGGGGGAGAACAGAGCTGCAATTTAAGCAGAAACAAAACAAAAACTATTTCCTGGCTTCTCACAGGGACACAACTAATCTGGTCTCAGGAACTGCTTTGAAAACTCACCAGCTCAGACACAAAAACCATTTGCCTGTCCTTTGCTGTGGTGATGACTGACGAGCCTTTACTCGCCCATCAGAACCTCTTACTCACCTCAGGCAAGTAATACTTTGCAAGGCTGAGCTAATAACATCACCAGAATAACCCAGGAACCTCATCAGTCAGGGACTGGAGGGAACTTTCAGAGCCTGCAATGGAACTGTTCCAATGCCTCAAGAGGCAAGTGTCAGTAGCCACCAGTAAGCATTTAACTTCAGTGCTCTCACTATGTCAGTGAAGGGGAAAAAAACCCAAATACAAACCCCCACAATTGAGGAATCCCAGGCTCCACACCTTGTAATTCTACTAATTTTTGTTTCTCATGAAAAGAGTGAAAAATTATAACTAAAACCCAAGGAAAATACCACTCCGAAAGTATGTTCTAGGAAAGGAGAGGGATGGCTTTGCCTTGCAGCATGGGCTGGAACAGAGGGGAATCAAACGCTGCTCATCTGAGCTCTGCCTCAGGACGGCTAAGAGGAACTACTCGCGTTTTTCAGGAGTTTGCCACCTTCATTGGTTACAATATAGCCCTTCCAAGGTTACCCTAAGTACACAGTAACATATGAATTATGCTTAGGTGGTACTGTGCTGGGAGACAAATGGAACAGGCACCAGGCAACAGGACCTAAATCAATTTCTAAGATCAGGCAGCTCTATTGTGAACTCACTCTAAACCCAGCAGCTGATCCCAGTATTAAGCCCAAACCAGCATCGCAGTCCGTAAGCTGCTCTCTCTCCTTTTCCTCACACAGTTGTGTCAAAAATACACACACACATATTTATTTCAGCTGTCAAAAGAACAGCAGCCATACAGGCTGGGGCTGCTTGCTACATGAAAGCACCTTCTGCAAAGCGTCTGTTTTACACACAAGCCCATTCCCTGCCCAGCTCTCCCCAGGGAGCAGAGGGAAATGCAGGCACGTGGCCAGGCAGCGGCAGCACTTCTGGTCTGCTCCCCCTCATCTGTGATATACTCATCACTTCACCACCTTCATCCTTAGGTTTACGTGACACCGTGAAGCCAGTGAGGAAGCAGCTCTTCTCCTTCTCGCTGCAGGAACTCAAGGAGCCACTCAGTGCTATGCTGGAGAACATTTCGACCTGTTCCAAACAGAAGGGGGAAGGAAGCAAAAGAAGGTACAAAACCTACTTCCACTTCCACAGGACTTGAAGTGAGGAACAGGGCACATCTTAACTTCGTTTTTATAGCTTTCATTAAACGTGTTTGGTGATAAGCTGCCTTTCCCCAGCTCTTCATCTCTTGCACAGAACAGCGGCTCTGATATTCAGTGGGCTTGGCCAGGAGAAGCAGGGACATCTCAGGGCCAGGGACGGTGACACTGCTCATCCCAGTAGCTGGGAACCACCCATAACCGCTGGAACGCTTCCACACACTAATGAATGTCACCTGGTGCCACACAGAAATCATACACCACAAACACTGTGACCCAAAGCCCTCCCTCACAAGACTTCTGCCATTTCTAAATCCGACCCAAATTCTACAGCAAGAGATGCAAGATAGAAATCCTTTCCACCACTTGTAATCAGAACTGTTTTCACTCAAAACTTAATGGCCTGTGAGGAAGCTGTAACGTTTGCGATTCAAGATAAAGTCGATTTTGTGACAGCATAAAAATTACAGTGCTGGGGGGAAAAAAAGTGATTCTTCTAATGGAAAACTAAAAGTTCAGTCACACCGCCTGCACACTTAAGTACAACACAAAGAATTCACTCTGCAATAAAACACGCTCTTAAAGCCAAAGTAGTTAATGAAAACAATCAAGAGGAGCCGACTATTACCCATGTTTTGTCGTCCTCCAACATTTTTGCCATCTATAAAGGCTGTGTGCTGGGTGCAGGCTCCCAGACATACATTGGAAAGGGACATCAAATCCCTGCACATGTTTGCTTCTGTTCTGAAGCTGCTTTACAACATTGCACTTTTCTGTACACTCATAATTTGCTGGGGAATAATTAAGGTTGGTTATCTAAACTCCAGAACTCCCAGTACCTACTCCCCAAGTTTTTCCGTGTGTCACACCGACACCAACTGCAGTTGTTCCACGTTGAATAATGCACGACAAGTATTTCAAAAGAAAAAAAAATGAAAGAGCAGAGAATTGGCAAGGTAAACTTCAAAAAACTACAAGTAAGCAAGCTTGTCCCTCAGATCCATTCCATGCTGAAGCGGAGAGGCAGAACCAGCCAAAATGCCCATATTGGCTGTGCGTAATTGTGCAACAAAAATTGCAAAACAGATTCTTCTGCTGGTATTTGTTTTCCAAACAGCCTGGCAGAGCACGCAGTCAAATTGTTATTTGCAGATTTAGCATTACTACAGAATGAAGGAATTAGAGTAAAATCTGGCACAGATGGCCACATAAAAACATCCAAACTTCTTTCAATTAAGCATCACATGCCTCCTTTGTGTTAAATACAATGAGAAATTGCAAAAATACTGCTGTCCCCATTGCAGAAAAGGTTGGGTCAAAAATGAATATTCTCAGAAGATCATCTGAGTCTGAAAAATGAGGTATTTAGTCAAGGAACTAATTAAGCAGAAGTACTTTTTCAGATAATATGAAAAAAACCCACAGCTTGCACACATACATAAGCCATTTTCTATCCCTCCTTTCTCATCAGAAGTTTCAACCAGTACAGATGGATTGATATCACTGTCACGAAAGGTGAGCGGGGGAGAGAACATGCAAATTTCGTGAGCAATATTGCTGTTATTGATCCAACCATGCACTTAAGTATACACTTAGTCCTATTCGATTCCTTGAAGGATTCTGTGCACGCTTCAGAGCACCACTGAAAGCATCTGTGCAAGTGCCCAGAACCCCACGCTTTATTTACTTTGACTGCCACCATCCAGCTTTTCACCTTGAAAAGTAGTAACTCCAATTTCCAGCTAACTTTTTTGAAAAAGAGGAAAAAAAAATCCCCTCACCCACAATCCACCCAGGAGTACCAGCATTTTCCAAGTGTGATTTATAAAACAAGGATAAATAAACAATACCTTGGGCTCTGACATCCCTGTGTCAGCTTTGCTGACAGAATGAGTTACAAAAGAGCTGAGATGCTGTTTTTCTCCAACAACCCAGTACTGACTCGGATCCTGCCACATCTGCTCTCTCAACTGAGTGAGTCAGGGCAGCTGCGGACCCTCTCCTGGCATTTCCAAGGGAATTCCTTTTCAACACCCCTTCCAAAGCCAAGGGTGACCACTGGCAGGACAGAGATCCATAACTGGTCTCAATACGAGTAAATGACAAGGAGAAGGGCTGCTGAGCAGGTAAGGGCAGTGCACAGTTTGAAATAAATAAATGTAAAAGAATATACCGTTATAGGACTGACTTTTCTCCTATGTATTTATTTAAAAAAAACATAAAATTCAATGATTCAGTCCTACACCATCTCATTTGAAAAGCTGCATTATGCCAAAATTACATATATTCTGCCCCCGAAGGGACACAGCTCCAGCACCAACGGGGAAACCAGAGTCCACGCTCCCATGCACGGAAGTGGAAAGGAGGGAGCTCAGGCTCCGGGTCCTGAGTCTCACTGCCATCCCTCTCCAGCCATAAAGACATCCTTGAAACTCATCCCAGAGCAGTTCCTTAGAGCCACAACAAGGGTACGTGAGATTAGCATTAACAGGGAAAGTGAAGGCTGAAATAACAGTTGACCCTATAAACTCACTGCAGTTATTTTCTCCCTCCTCCAGCATTCTCACCATTCCAGCTTGTGGGGACACCGTAAAGTAGCACTGCAGGGACTAAATACAGGGAACAGTCAAAAAAACACCCAAACAACCACCCAACAAACCATGTGCAAAGTGAAAAGAAAGGGTCACACAAAGCCAGGGAGCAGCAGGAAAGCAAGAGAAGCCGCCATGGACTGTTTCAAGAGCACTTTGGAAGACACAGCACCACCCTGCAAGGGTTCTGAAAGTCCAACCCCACCACAAAGAGACAGACAACTTTTAACGGTGGTGACTGTTTCTGTGCCAGGGATCATCTCACCAAGGCCAGGTTGGATGGGGCTTGGATCAACCTGCTCTAGGGAGAGGTGTCCCTGCCCATGGCAGGGGGGTTGGAACTTGATGATCTTTAAGGTCCCTTCCAACTCTGACCATTCTATGATTCTATGATTCAATGGGACCAAACAGCAACACACAAGAAAGCTTTGATCGGCCTCATACCCAGCCAAGAACAAACTCTGCTGCTTACATTCAGGCTTCCTGCTTAAATCACCCCTTTTGTTTGATTTAAAAGCTACAGCAGGAATAGAATTATCAAAACAAACCCTGTGTGGTTCATGAATACGGCTTCTACCTCTGTTTGCTTAGATCTATGGTTCTTTCATCTCATCATTTAGCTGGACTCAATCAGAAATTAACAAAAAAAAGAAAAGAACACCAGGAGGTGAGCAAAAAGATGCTAAACCTTGTAATAAAACATCCAGTGAAGTATTCTGCCAGGAAGTTGAACCATCCTCTGGAAAGCAATCTGCCAAACTTAGAGAAGCACATCTGCACACACACCTCACCTGCAGAGCACAGTTAGTGCTACTAATTAGGAAGGATGGGCTTGGGTTGGATCTCCGTTTGCTCTGGCTGCTAATTGATTCCATGTGTGGGAGTGTTCAGCTGCCAGCCTTCATTAACAAGTCAACATTTGGTCATTTTCATCCCCCTCCCCCCACCAGTCTCTGATCTAATTTTTCAACCCGCTGTGCTACCTTCCCCCTTCTCCTCCACCCTGAGACAACGCGCTGCAGGGGAACTTCAGAAAAGGCTGGAATAGATTAAAAATTACAAATGATGGGAGAGAGGGATCAGTGTTTGGGGAAGGAGAACTGACACTGCAACTCAGGAACTACCCTGTCACTCCACGGGATGACTAAACAGGTCCAGAGTAACTGCTGCTGTGGTTCAGCCTGCTTTTCACCCAGTTCAACTGTGTTTTCCTGATATTTTGATTGCGCCATCCTGATAATGGGACTCAGGCAGCCTCCAAAACCCTTTCATGTGCAGGAAGGCTGAACAGATGATGCTCCACACCATCTTCCACGTCTCCATCACAATCTCCATCACCACCTTAGGAGAACTGGATCTCACTATCCATCTCCAGTGCCAGGTTTGCAGCTTGCCGTGCTTCTCACCTCTCAAAAAAATACCACTATTCATGTGGAAAAGGACAAGAAACTGAGGCTTCACACCCAAATTCACAGACCACCCTGCCAATAGAATGTATCATCATACCTACAAGTACTTAGACTAAAAGCTTTGCACGAGGATACAGTGAGATAAGGGAGAGCCAGGCCTCCTCCTGCAGACAAAACAACACAATTTTAAGCCAACCATTATAAAGCAAAATCGCAGATGCTGTTGTAAATAATTTCTAGATGCTACTTTTAATAATCAGTCTGAAAGACCACGTTCCCGCTGCTACCTTAAACTGCCAGTAAATAAAGAATTGGTGGCAAGATGCAGAGACAAACAGCACGGCCAAGAAAAACGGCAAAGAAAACACGGCCTTGGGCCAGAAGAAGCCAGGAATCCTCTGCAGAGCACCTCTCTGTAACCACAAAGGCAAGATAAATTAACCCCGGCCAAGAGACAGGGAATCTACCCAGTGGTGGGACCCACTTGGATTCGGCAACTCCGATTTGGGCTCCTTTTCCACCTCTGGACTCACTGTGAATTACAATTTTTTTCAGCCTTCATGGGTTTATTTGCAATGGAAGGTGCAACCAACTTGAGGCCAAAACTAGAGCACAGAGGTCAGAAACATCCCGTGTTTTAATTGCATATGTAATTATTTTATAAGACTACAATGCAGCAAACCACCCTGGGGACTCTTCCGAATTAGTATTAGTAGTAGTATTATTACGTATCTCACACCATCAAGTAAAAACACCTACTGAGGAAAAGACTGTCCCCATCCTCCAAAATATAAAACTTATACAGATGGTAACGAGATGCTGTTAATTGCTGCATGGTAAAAAGAATTTGCAGCATCAAATACTCGTTTTCTCTCCTTTTACTTCTCTCTTATTATATAAAAAGACAAGAACCAGAAAGGTCTTACACAATTTGGCACAAAAGACTGGAGCTCTTTATCCTTTAATCCCTATTATAAACCAACATTGTGCACGTTTTGTGTTTCTTTTTTAAACTCATCTGGACGATATTGGGATAAATTAGAGCAAATGTTGTCCTCTTAAAAATCTAATCCAATTCCTTTTGGCACCAAGTGTCAATAAAACTGTCCTAATCCCTTTCTTCTGAGTCCCAAACATCATTAAGGTTGTCCCGTAACAATCTTTACCCCCAGCACTGACTGATACTTTTAAGTATTATATTTATCCTTCCATTTACCTGCCTCTGGCCATCCCTCTGCTCATACAACCCTGGTACCATTAGCTCTTGCCTTTGAATTTGCTGTCAGAAAGTTCGACGATGGGGTTTTTTTCCCACTCATGTAAAAAATAAATCTATTTTCAAACTCGAATCGTTCTGGTTTGGGGTAAATATACAGGATCTCTCTTGCTGTATATTTTTTAACGTTTTTTTTCTTGAGTTTTCACACTCCCGAAGTAGTTCCCACCCGGGGCTGGGTGACCCCAACTCCCTCAACCCACTTCAGGTGGCCACAGACGGGCCCAAAACCCCACCAAAACTGCATATAACTCACAATTTCGCTCCGCACCCACACGTCCAGCCCCAGCCCCCTCCTCAGCCCGCTTTTAGAGCGGTGTTTTCCCCTTTGGGAGCGCTTTAAAACACATCTTCCCTCACCCCACCTGAGAGAGTAAGGGGGGGGAATTCTGACGGGTTCCCCTCAGCGCCCGGCGGGGTAAACCCCCCGCGGCAGGGCCCGTTCGCCGCCGGGGACGGTGCGGTAAGGGGGATACAGGATTGCCCTTCACCTCAGAGGCGCCGTTTCCCCTCACAGACCGCGGAACCGAGCCGGGACTGGGCTCTTCGCCCCGGGACTGCCTCAGCCCCAGCCCCGCCGCCGCCCCTCGCCACAAGATGGCGGCCGGCGCCTTCCCGCGCTGCCGCCATCACCCCCCCGCCTCAGCCGCCCTCACTCACCCCGGCCCGGTCTCCCCGCTGTCTCTGTCTCGCCCGTACCGGGTCTTTATTTTTATTTTTTATTTATTTTTTCCTCCTTAACTCCAGCAACAATTAGTACCCCGGCGATCCCGCGGGAGGGCGCAGCGCATGCGCGGTCCTACCCGCTCCTCTCCGGTGCCGGCCGCGGCCGCGGGCTGTGGTGAGGCGGTGCCGGGGGCAGGGCGGGGGGG
>VXBW01002245.1:170769-188292 GCA_013400375.1 Thinocorus orbignyianus
CTCTCCGGGGCCGGCCGCGGCCGCGGGCGGTGGTGAGGCGGGGCCGGGGGCAGGGCGGGGGGGACTGGGATGGGGACGGGGACTGGGAGGAAGAGGAGGGAGCTGGGACAGGGGTGAACTGGGACGGGCAAGGCACTGGGATGGGCAAGGCACTGGGATGGGGATGAGCTGGGACGGGGCTGGGACTGGGACAGGCAGGTACTGGGATGGGCTGGTACTTGGATGGGAATGGACTGGGACAAACAGTTACTGGGATGGGGATGAACTGGGACAGGTGGTTACTGGGATGTGGCTGTTACTGGGATGTGACTAGACACAGAGGTGGGCTGACAGGCACTAGGATGGGGATGAACTGGGACAGGGAAGAACTGGGATGGGCTGGTACTTGGGTGGGAATGAACTGGGACAGGCGGTTACTGGGATGGGGACGAACTGGGACAGGCAGTTACTGGGATGGGGATGAAGTGGGATGGGGCTGGTACTGGGAGAGGCAGGTAGTGGATGGGGGTGAACTGGGACGGGCTTGTACTCAGATGGGCATGGACTGGGACAGGCTGGTACTCAGATGGGAATGGATTGGACAGGCAGTTACTGGGATGGGGCTAGTACTTAGATGAGGGTGAACTGGGATAGTGATGAACTGGGACAGGCAGGTACTGGGATGGGGATAAACTGGGATGGGCTGGTACTCGGATGGGAATGGACTGGGACAGGGCTGACACTGGGATGGGGGTGAACTGGGACAGGCAGTTACTGAGATGGGGCGAGTACTGGGATGGGGATGAACTGGGATGTGACTGGACACTGGGATGTGGGTGAACTGGGACAGGCAGGCACTGGGATAGCTAGCACTGGTGTGGGACTGGTCACTGGGACAGGCTGGCACTGGGACAGGCTGGCACTGGAATGATGCTGATACTGGGACAGAGGCACTGGGACTTGAATGAACTGGGATGGGGCTGACACTGGGATGGGGCTGATACTGGGACAGAGAGGCACTTTGATGGGGCTTAACTGGAATGGGGCTGGGTACTGTGATGGGCTGGCACTGGGACAGGAATGAAGTGGGACAGACCAGTGGCAGTGGTGTGTCCCAGGGGACACAGCCTGGCGCTGCTGTCACTGGGGCTGGGGCCTGGCTTTGGGGCACATCCAGGGAGATTTGGGAAACGGGGATGGGAAATTCTCTTACCAGCAGCACCAGCAGCTCCCGACCAGTCCCTCCGCCCAGCTGCCTCCCTCACTGACAGGTCACAGAAAACGCTTCCCCCTCTGCTCTGCCTTTGATAAACCTGGGTTTTTTTTCTTATCTGAGAAGGTTATTTCCCTTCACATTTGAATTTTGAAACAATAAAGGAACTGCTACCCAAGTTTTTAATGAGGCTTTCTTTCATTTGGGGTTGTTTTTTTTTTTTTTTTTTGTAAAGGAGGAAGGAGCAGGAGCTGGTCCTGAGCCGTGAAAACCTAAACAGAATGGGATTTTGGGAAAATAATCAATGAGATTCGAAATGGCTCATTTGAAATACACATTGTAATATCCCCCATCCCTCCAGTGAGGTGCATAAAATACCCGGGTTTAGAATTACTCAGAAAACAAACACATTTCTCGCCTCGTGTGTCTGTTCCAGCTGAAACCCCAAACCTGCCCCTGCTCCTGGCCAGAGTTTGGGCTCTCGCTGGGGCAGCCCAGGGCACGGGGAGGAGCCCCAAGAGTTATAACTAAACTATCCGTGCGTATTTAAACTCATATTTTGGTTTTGACTGCAGTATTTAAAGTTTTGTTGAGAGATCCTTATTTTGGGGCTTCTCAGCCTTTTACCCCCCTGCACTGACCCACTGTCTCAGGGCAGAGCTTCCTTTTCCTTCCCTGGAACTGCAGTTCCCCTGAGATGGGTCTCCTCACCCTAAATCAGATTTTAGAACTCTTTTTTTTTTTTCCCTCCCAGCACATCTGGGTAGAAAGCTCCATCCTAAGGCTGGCTTTTCTTTTGTATTTCATTATTTAAGACCACCCAGTGCCACTCCCTTGCCCTGGGCAGGGACACCTCCTTCCACGCCAGGTTGCTCCAAGCCCCATCCAGCCTGGCCTTGACCCCCTCCAGGGATGGGGCAGCCACAGCTTCTCTGGGCAACCTGGGCCAGGCTCTCACCACCCTCACACCAAAGTTCTTCCCCAGATCTCATCTCTATCTCCCCTCTTTCAGTGTCAAACCCTTCCGCCTCATCCCAGGGCTCTTCTCCCTGATCAAGAGTCCCTCCCCAGCTCTCCTGGAGCCGCTTGAAGGACTGGAAGGGGCTCTAAGGTTTCCCCAGAGCCTTCTCTTCTCCAGGCTGAACCCCTCCAACTCTCTCAGCCCATCCATGAGGGGCTCCAGCCCTTGGAGCATCCCCGTGACCAGCTCTGGCCTCTCTCCAACAGCTCCATGTCCTTCTGATGCTGGTGACCAAAGGCTGCCTTGGCCACTTGCCTTCTCAGCAGAGGCAGAACCCCCGCCAAGATGTGCAGAGGGTCTGTGGCGAGGGCATTGGGGTCTTTTGAGCAGCTGAGCACATTTTAGGACTGCTGTCACCTCCTCCTACACCGCAGTTATTTCTATCAGAAAACATCTCCGCAAGGCAGGTACCATGAGTGTTGCCCCACGCACACAACCACGAAGGACTTTTGGGTTTCCCCTTGGAGGGAACATCCTTTACTCCACGCGGTGAAAATTTCCACCTCAGCCAACATCTTCCACCTGCCCCCATCTCCAAAGGCCTCTCTCCGGAAGGGTTTTTCCCAAGGGGCTCACTAAAACCACGCTCCATTCAGAGCCACAGTCTCTTTGTCAAGTCTCAGCCCAGACTTTATCATTCCCAGGTTTTCCTCAAAGGTATTTTTAAGCTAATTAACACCCCACCCCCACCCCCCTTAGCAAACATCTCTCCTCGCCTGGTTTGTTTCTGTACCCAGCTTAAGCAGCAAAAGGGGTTAGAAATGTTCCTTTGAGAGCATAAAGGTGTTAAAGCACTAAATATATAGAGCTGGAAAAGGGGGTTTCCTTCTAAAGTCAAATATCCCTTTCTCAGAGCTCGCTCAGGCTGTGGCAGCGAGGTGACATTTGATAAAATCTGAGCTCTTTGCCAGGCCCTGACCCTCCTTAAACCCCTTATAGATTTTGTGTTGAAAGCTACTCTTACCACCTGTGGCCATTCCATCTTTTTAACGTGGCTGGACACATTCCACATGATCAAATTTATACGGAATTACTCGCCCTGGGAAGTTAACATCAGGCTGAGCAGCACGCTCTCCGTGCCGGCCACGCTCACCTCCAGCATCAGCCAAATGACACCAAAAATGGGACAAAACGGTGATATTTCTTGATTTTTCCAGTTGAGCAAGTTCCGCAGGTGAAGCCTCCTCTTCCCCGTACATTCGTGTCCTGGTTTGGGGTAAAATGAACCAATTCTCTGTTTTACAACTTCACTTTCTTAGCTGGGCCTCTTCTAACTAANTTCGATACGGTTTTGTACATATTGTATACTTTTTTTTTCTTTTCTTTCTTTTTTTTTTTTTAATTTTTCTGTTATTATTCATTATATTATTATTCTTTTATGTTTTTATTAAAGTAGCTTAGTTTTTCTGAACTCCTGAATCTCTTTCATTTCTCCCTCTCCTCTTTTTTTTTCTAAAAGGGGGAGGGGGGGGATCATCTGTCCTGTTTTTCTGGTTTGCTCAGAACCGCGACAGTTTGGAAGCTGCAGCTCTCCCCGTTTCACCGGCACGGGCAGCGGCAAACAGGCTCCTCACCTCCACCATCCCTCCCATCCTCGTTTTCCCATTGTCTTCTCCATCTTATGATGTTATAGCTCCAAACAGTAAGTGTTTCTAGAGACAGGAGTTGTTTTAAATGGGTCGACTTCGAGTGCTGTGATTACATTTACCATCAAGTGGCTTCTCTGCTCCCTGCCAGTGACTCCCCTCCTACTTCCACCCCTGGCCAGGAACCAGCGCCAGCCACAACACAACTTCATGGAGCCACCAGCAAATGTCATCAAGCAAAAATAGTCTTTATTCAAATCTCATGGAAACAGGAGTCACTGTACTTTGCAAGACAGGGAAAAAAAATAAAATAAAAAAATTTAATATAAAACAAGGATATTGTCACAATACCAGAATATGGAACTCTACTTCTTTTCCCTACGGATTACTGCAAGTACCTATTTTCTTTTTATTCCCTTTTGCCTGTGCTATTCGCTACTTTTTAAGTCCAAAAACAAAATTATATGAAACCAAAGAAGTATGAAACTTAAGACTTAGCACTTTTCACTAAATGGTGCACATCAAAGGGCATCAATTGGAGGGCAAAGGCTGCTGAAGCCGTCGGACCCACCTACCAGTCACCACCACAACCTCATCCACCCACCGAGGAGCAGTGCTCCCTCCTGGCGAGGCTCTGCCTGGAAAACAGGGCGATTTTGGTGCTCCAGGAAGAGTTATATTGAAAGAGCACCTTTCTCTAGGGTAGAAAATGAGCAGACTGGCCTTGCCCCAGAGAGCGTTGCAGGGAGGGAGCACAGCTCGCACTGAGGATGGACGTACCGTCGGGGTTGTTAAAAATATACAGCATCGACATGTTTTCTACTTCAACCACTTGTGCTACAACTACTAAACATGTACAAAAGACTTTTCAGGCTGTTCTGAGTGTGGTCGTGGCAAGGTTAGGATCTGGAGCGAGACCTTGACCGCGATCGGGAGTGTGACCTAGAGGCAGACCTAGACCTAGACTTTGACCTGGACCCGGGCTTGGAAACGGATTGAGACCTGGAACAAGAATCTGATTTGACATTTGGTTTTGACTTGGAAATTGACCTAGACCTGGAGCGAGATGCCCGACGCGCAGCTGCATCCTCACCCTCCCCTTTTGCCTCTTTTCTGTCGGAATCTGATTTGAGATGCTCCTTGTCTTTGGAGGCTGACCTGGACCGCTCGTGGCTGTCCTTCCTTTTCTTCTTGCTGCTTGCTTTGCTGTCTCGCTTGCTGCGCCTCTTGCTTTTCTCGCTCTTGCTACGGCTCCTGCTTCTGCTTCGGCTGTCATCCCTGCTCCTCTTCCTACTTTTCCTTTTATCCTTACTGTGGCTCCTGCTTCTGCTCTGATCCCTGCTCTTGCTCCTGCTTCTGGCCTTGCTAATGCTCTTCTCCCTGTCTTTGCTTCTACTCTTCTCCTTGCTCCGGCTCCTCACGCTCTCCCTCGTCTCTCCCCTGTCCTTACTCCCACTCCTGCTCCTACTGTTTTCCTTGCTGTGGCTCCTGCTCTTTGTTTTCTCATTGCTGTTATGGAGAGCACCCTGAGATTTATCTTTACTTTTGTTCCGGGATTTCTCTGCGCTCCTGCTGCGGCTCCTACTTTTATCCTCTTTACTTGGAGTCCTGCTTTTCTCTTTTTGGCCTCTGCTACGGCTCTTGCTTCGACTACGGCTCTTGCTTCTGGACCGGGACACAGACCTGAAAGTGCAAAGGCAACAGACAGATCCAGGTTAGTGCGGCTCGGGTTTTACTCCGGCTTAAATAGCATGCACAATAGGGCAGGGAAATGAAAAACAAAGTGTTCCTCCTGCAAATTTAGGACGATGCTTCTCATTTGAGATGGCTGGAGAGCAGCCCTGAGGAGAAGGACTTGGGAGTGCTCATGGATGAGAAGTTCACCATGGGCCGGCAGTGTGTGCTGGCAGCCCAGAAACCAGCCCCATCCTGGGTTGCATCAAAAGCAGCGTGAGCAGCAGGGCCAGGGAGGGGATTCTCCCCCTCTGCTCTGCGCTTGTGAGACCCCACCTGGAGTCCTGTGTCCAGCTCTGGAGTCCTCAACATAGAAAAGGACATGGAACTGTTGGAACAGGTCCAGCGCTGGGCCACCAAGATGCTCAGAGGAATGGAGCACCTCTGCTGTGAGGACAGGCTGAGAGAGCTGGGGCTGTTCAGCCTGGAGAAGAGAAGGCTTCGGGGAGACCTGAGAGCAGCCTTCCAGGATCTGAAGGGAGCTCCAGGAGAGCTGGAGAGGGACCCTTTGTCAGGAAGTCTAGTGACAGGACGAGGGGTAATGGTTTTAAACTGGAAGAGGGGAGATTTGGATGAGATCTTGGGAAGAAGTTCTTTGCTGTGAGGGTGGTGAGGCACTGGAACAGGTTGCCCAGGGAAGTTGTGGATGCCCCATCCCTGGAAGTGTTTAAGGCCAGGCTGGATGGGGCTTGGAGCAACCTGCTCTAGGGAGAGGTGTCCCTGCCCATGGCAGGGGGGTTGGAACTGGATGATCTTTAAGGTCCCTTCCAACTCTGACCATTCTATGATTCTATGATTCTATGATTTAAGTGGGGAAACCTCTGTTTCTCCCATCACAAAGACATACCTGGATCTTGATCTACTCTTGGAGCGACTGCTACTGGCACTGCGGCTCCTGCTCTTATGAGAATGTCTGCTTCGAGAGCGAGACCTGGAACAAAATCAACCGGGTTAATGTCACCATGTGCCCACAGAGAGTCTGTCGTCCCTTGTGGGCAAAACCCCGCAGCATTAAAGCACCTTTCAAGTAGCTGAATGGTGAGAGCATCACACAGTGAAGTTACAGAGACCATCTGCTCCATGGAGCTGGGAAAGAACAGCAGCACGGTCTGGTGTCCAGCTCTCACACACACACCTCCACCAAGGAAGACACATCCAACAGAGGCCTCAATTCTCTTAAGTTACTTCCAGGTAACAAATAAATTCTCCAAAAATTAAAGATTTCTTAAGAACTCTGAACCCTTCCCAAGGTGTCTGGGAACCTGCTGTATATTCATGGAATTGCAGCTGGATTCAGCCTGAGCTGTGTTACAGAGACATACCTTGAATGGCTTCGGCTTCTGGAGTAAGAGCGGCGCCGTCTCGATCCAGGTCTGTCTTCTACTAATCTAATTTTTCTGCCATTTACTTCTGTCCCGTCCAGCTTTTCAAGAGCTCTTTTCATGTCAGAATAGGATTTGAACTCAATGACACCTTCATTTTTCCTTCCTTTGTGTGCATCTGCATATGTCACCTCCCCTGCCTGACGCATATAATCCTAGAGGGGAGAGGACAGAATAACCATTGCCTCAAATCCAGAGCCAGGCTCCCAGCCTGACCCTGCTCTTCTGGCCACAGGGACATGAGCGAGGGCTTTAACCAAACAGCAGTGGCAGGGCTAACGCCGAGGTTTCTCAGCAAGCCAAAGAACACGCTGCCACTTCCCAGAGTTTGTGCGATTAGAACCAAGGGGGTGCTGATAGTTTTGAGCCAAACGAACGTTTAAGGTCTCCCATCTCATGCCTAAGATCAAATAGGCTCTACGTTAAGTTTCAAATTACAAAAGCCATTAAAGAAATGAAAGGCTTGCTGTCTAACTCATATTCACCAGTTCACTTGGGAAAGGTGATAAATTTAAGGTTGATTATGAAAAGGCAAGAAGACCACAGGCAAGCAGACCTCCCTGCATCCTCCACCTGGGCCACGGATCTCACTCTCCTGGATGAAACACCTGCCCCAGACAAGTAAAAGCTCGATTCCTTTCTCCACTTCATGCTCCCTGCCTTCTCTGTTTCAGCTACTGAACACCTCTGTGGGTCAGGGGGGGCCACTCTGCCCCGCTCCCAGCAAGCCCCCAGCCAGGGCCACATCTCAGCCACCGTGGCTGCGATGGGAACAGGGCACACGACTCCAGTTCCGTCCCGTTTCAACCCAGCTACTCCCCCCTTAACCACCCTGATATAAAAGCTATTCCCCCTCCTCTCCCACCCAAAAAAAAGCACAATGCATCCCCTAGAGGATTAATTATGCCATGCTCTACTCACAATTTTTAATACCAGAAGCAAAGACAAGCTATGGCTGGGGTGAAGCGTTAGCAACAGAAGACATTTGAAGGGTCTCAGTAGTACCTGAGCTAGCGTTACACATGCAATTACAGACCAGTTGCTACTATGGCAAAGTTTGTTTAGAACAAATTCTACACATCCTTAAAAAAGAACCATAAAAGACAGCACTCCTGTAAGAACAAGGGCTTTTAACCACCGCTGCTAAGTTTGATAAGGTGGAAAACACTACCGTTTTGCAGCTACCAGTGACGTTCTGCTCTGTCCTGTCCCCCCAGCCACGGTGCAGATAATCACAACTCAACATGAGCATACTGGGAGTTACTGGGGGCTACACAGCACTTCCACTGCCCAGAATCACCTTCCACTCAGAATCATCAGGGAATTGTCAGCGTTGGAAGGGACCTCTAGAGATCATCCCATCCAACCCCCCTGCTAAAGCAGGGTTGCCCAGAGCACATCCCTCAGGGCTGCATCCAGGTGGGGCTTGAAGTTCTCCAGAGAAGGGGACTCCACACCCACCCTGGG
This sequence comes from Thinocorus orbignyianus, assembly GCA_013400375.1. NCBI lineage: Eukaryota > Metazoa > Chordata > Aves > Ciconiiformes > Thinocoridae > Thinocorus > Thinocorus orbignyianus. Next base: position 179,152 of record VXBW01002245.1, read on the forward strand.
CAGCCTCTGCCAGGGCTCTGACACCCTCACCCCAAAGAAATTTCTCCTCATATTCAAATGGAACTTCCCATGTTCCAGCTTGTGCCCGTTGCCCCTCGTCCTGTCCCTGAGAACCACTGAGAAGAGTGCAGCTCCATCCTCCTTCAACCCACTCTTCAGACACTTATAAGCATTACATCCCTTCACACTTTGAGAAAATAGTAGCTTTTGGCAGAGTTTTTGTGTGACTGTTCATTCTGGAACCATCCTTTCTCTGAAACTCTTTTTAATAAAACAGCTTTACACGGGGTGGAAATTCTCCACAGAGAATGTGCAGGATCGACGCTGTCATTTCCAAACAGCTCACCCCTCACGGGTTGATGAGTTAAATCCAAAGCGACAAGGGTGAACTCCTCTATCTCTAGTGAATCCCACCACTGGCACAATTAAAGTCTGTTTTGGCAAGGCTTTAGATGAGATAGAATCACAGAATGGTCAGAGTTGGAAGGGACCTTTAAAGATCACACAGTTCCAACCCCCTGCCCTGGGCAGGGACACCTCCCACCACACCACGTTGCTCCAAGCCCCATCCAGCCTGGCCTTGAACCCCTCCAGGGATGGGGCAGCCACAGCTTCTCTGGGCAACCTGTTCCAGTGCCTCATCACGCTCACACCAAAGAACTTCTTCCTGAGATCTCATCTAAATCTCCCCTCTTCCAATTTAAAACCCCTCCCCCTTGTCCTGTCACTAGACTTCCTGACCAAGAGTCCCTCTCCAGCTCTCCTGGAGCTCCCTTCAGATCCTGGAAGGCTGCTCCAAGGATTCCCCGGAGCCTTCTCTTCTCCAGGCTGAAGAGCTGTAGGTGACAGTGGCGTGTGTTAAGGAAAACAAGTTATTTTCCTACTGTCCAGTGACACCAAAGGTGCAGGTGCAACCCTTAAAGTCGCATCAATGATTTCTTATATGCAAATACTCTTCCCCATTGACTTAACGAGTGCATTATTTCCAAAAGCTACTTGTATGCGCAGGAGCACACAGATTTATTAACAAGCTGGAGTCAGGAACACAAGTGTTTACCATTTTTCCTTGTTGACAAGCTAATTTCTTATTATTTTTTTTTACCCTTTGTGCTCTTTACTAGAGAGAGGGTAAGGAAAGGGGCCCCATACCTTCAGATCTTGCCAACTGCAGCGGCTCGACAAATTTTCCACAATCAATCTGTATTCTGTACGGGTAGGAGGACCGTACTTATCTCTTCCGCTTCTTCTATAACCATATCCACCTTTAGGAGGTGACAAGCAGACAGCAGTACTTCAACCAGGGAATTGGAGTGCTCACTCTACAGCCCCCACCAACACTCTTCTGCCCCGCTGTGAGCCCAAACACCTTAAAAATCCACCCGCCCCCTGGTCTAACTTACATCCCCCTTCCTATAAGATGTTACAGTTAGCCAAAGCATTAAAAAAATAAATATATAAGCTACTACAAGCAGATAATTAAAAAGCGCATCATTATAATTAAGCTTAAATTAACATGCAATTAAATTTACGTGATTTTTAAAAGCCAGTTTGCAAGAAGAAACTGAATTAAGGCAGTTTTACTGACGTTATTCACAGTGCTTAAAGGTTTTCTGAATATCTGACCTGAATAAAGCTTTCCAGGCACCTATTCCAGCCCAGTCTCATCTCTCTCTAACCCTTGGGGTCCTCACCACCCGGGTCTAACAGGAAAAGGTTGTGGTCATCACGTGGCTTCCTTTTATTTTTGGGAGCAGCCAAGGGCCACAAAGGTCAAAGAGCCCCTCATGGGAAGGGAGCCCCGGATCACCAAATGGAACGGGCAGTCATCTGAGCCTCAAAGGACTCTTTCAATTAAAACATTGAGGTCTTTGTTAAGTCTATGTTAAACAGCACATGGCAAAGAAACCATTCAAATAGTTACAGGAAACAATAATAGTAATAATAATAATAATAATAATGGTACAAGAAACTGAGTTTATTCATTTATCAATTAAAATAGTTTAATACAACGGACAAGTTGATAAATATTCAGATCAACAGTTACAGTTACGGTTACAGAACACTCTTCACAACTTCAGAGCATTTTCTTTTAAAAAAAAAAATAAAATAAAAAGAGGAAAAAAATGTTTTATTTAAATTAAGTCAGGGCTACAAATGCATGTTAGTGCTTACTGCGTCCAGAACCGTAACTGCTGTCGCGCCGTGGGCCTCTGGCGTGCTCAACGATCACCCTCTCCCCGCAGAGATCCTTCCCATTGAGCTCATAAACGGCATCGTCTGCATCCCGCAGGTCATCAAACTCCACAAAGCCATACCTGGAGAGAGGGAGAGGAAAAGAATCACTGGGAAAGAACTGAACCTCTAGGTACCTGTGCTCACAACCACCCACCCACAGCGGGTTTCTGGGGAGCCCAAAGAGAAGATGTTCTCCTTGTTGAAGGACATCAGTTGCAACCTTCTGAAGGCCACCTAAGGGGTCCAGGCCATGAGCACTGACCCCACAAACCCACTAAATCTGGTGCTGTGCTGCACTGTACCAGTAAATAATGCAAGAAATTTGCCCCACAGCAAATTGGCTGACGTTGCATTTGACAGAGGTTCCACAGGCTAGGATTTATCCTGATTTTTGAAGATTCCCGAGTTCATTCCTGGCTCTATTAAGAAGTGACCTTAATTCCCACACTTCAAACGGGAGTTATCTATTCATCTCTAAACACAAGTGGTCTGGACACCCCACATAAAGGTCCAAAAAGAAATAAAATACAAAGGCAGGTCAGGAAAATGGATTTTATTTTAATCACACTCATTTTTACTGTTGCCTGTGGACAATATTGACAGTTTGAGTAGGAAAATGAACATGTTCACACAACAGGAGAGATCTTCCGCTCGCTGAGGTATCCGCAGCATCCCAGGTACTGCTGAGAACGTCTTTTATGCCCACTATATTTCCAATATCCAAGCCTTTAAGAGAGTGTGGCGAGTCCAAACCCATGCCCTTGTCAAGGACTTCAGGAAATGCAGCAACAAAAACGAGGAACGACTTTCCTGGGCAAACGAGGTGTCTTCAGGGGTGCCACAGACACTGGTGCCAACGTTAGGCTGCTGCGAGTGCCAAATCCCTGCTGGCTACAGATCCCCAAAGACTGAGCAGAGAGCTTTTTAAATACTTTCTTAAAGGGATGAGCCAATGACTGGATTACAGCTGCACAGCAAACTCCCAGCAGCACCAAAGCCAAGCTCAAGCCACCAATTTCCACCCTGATACAGATTAATCACCTGCTTTTAGGGCATGTAGTGATAGGATGAGGGGTAATGGCTTCAGCCTGGAAGAGAGGAGATGGAGATGAGATGTGGGGAAGAAATTCTTTACTTTGAGTGAGGGTGGTGAGAGCCTGGCCCAGGTTGCCCAGAGAAGCTGTGGCTGCCCCATCCCTAGAGGGGTTCAAGGCCAGGCTGGATGGGGCTTGGAGCAACCTGGTGTGGTGGGAGGTGTCCCTGCCCAGGGCACAGGGCAGGGGGTGGAATGATCTTTAAGGTCCCTTCTCATCCAAACCATTCTGTGATTCTATTTGAAAACCAACATTGTGGGGCAGGGAAAGAGGACAAAAAGCATCAGAGGACTGCTTATCAGAGCTCAGGGTCTGCCAGGAGCTGAAATCACATCCTTCAGTCACCCACCAAACCCAGACCCAGACTCGAGCCCCCCAGAAAGAGCCACAACGCTGCAGCCCGCCCCAGAGCTTGGAGCATCCCCGGCTGCTGAAGGCAAACACATAATCCGGAATTTGGGTTTTAACAAGACAAGGAAGGGAAATTATTACAAGTGCTGGTGTTTTAAATAATCCATAGGAACGAACCCCTGATACAAAAACACTGGCCACCTTATAGGTCGCTTCATTTTTAAGCTTTAAGGAAATTTAAGCTGAAGTAGGGACCTCTCCCAACCACGGCACCACCAGCAGCTCCAGTTTTGCTGCGTATTAACAGGTATTAACTAAATACTTAAGAATGTCTTAAAACTCCACAAATAAAGGAGATGCTTTTCATGCGAGTGCTGTAGTTTCATGGAAGAAACGAGCATGATTGATTTACAACAACTGAAACAATCACAGTCATTATAAAACCATTCAAATTGCAACTTTCTTCCATCCAGTTCCAAAAATAGAGCAAGCAAGCTCAGACCTTTAGATGAGATCTCACCATAAAAGCAATTACTCACAAGGTGAAGTGCCTGGTGTGTACCAGCACTTTCCAGAGGATAAATGCACAGGCATTTGAAGCCAGAATAAGGGAGTTCAATCAGAGCAGTCACAGAATTGTCCAGGCTGGAAGGGACCTCTCAGATCATCCAGTCCAACCATCAACCCAACAGTGATAAAAACCCATCACTAACCCATGCCTCTAAGCACTAGGTCAACCCAGCTTCGCAATCCCTCCAGGGATGGTGTCTCAACCCCTTCCCTGGGCACCCCATTCCAAGGCTTCATAAGCCTTTCCATGTAAAAATTTTTCCTGAGATCCAATCTGAACCTGTCCTGGTGCAACTTGAGGCCATTTCCTCTCGTGCCATCACCTGTTCCATGGGAGAAGAGACCGACTCCCCAGCTACACCCTCCTTTCAGGGAGTTGGAGAGAGCAAGGTGGTCTCCCCTCAGCCTCTCCTTCTCCAGGCTGAACACCCCCAGCTCCCTCAGTCACTCCTCACAAGACTTGTGCTCCAGACCCCTCCCAGCTCCGTTGTCCTTTCCTGGACCTGCTCCAGCTCCTCAATGTCCTTTTTGTGGTGAGGGGCCCAAAACTGGACACAGCCCTTGAGGTGGGGTCTCACTGTTCTTCCCATATCGCACAAGGACAGAGATAGCTCCCCGCTGTCCAGCAGCAGTTCCTCTACTTGGCCTCTCGTGGGAATTCACTCCAAAATGCTCCTGAGAAGGTCCAACATTGAGAGAACCTGGTCTGACCAAAGCACATGTAAAATATTCAGCCCTAAAATAAGATACTACACTGATGAGGGCAGAAGTCATACAAAAAAACTTCTAATCTTTCTTTTTGAGACAGACCAACAAGCTTGCACACATCGTGCCATGACTTGCTTTTGAAGACACTAAAAATCACACCCCACATCACTCAAATGGAAGCAATAGTGATCCACCTCTTAAATATGTATAATATTGCACCGCATGATCTAAAAACATGAATCAAACCCCTTTAGAGGCAGTTTTACACCACAGAAAGCCACAACTGCTGACACAGCCTTAACGACAGCAATCTGAACCTGCTGTTCTGTGACAGCAGCGCAAGTAAATCTTCTTTAAAAGGCCTACTATTACTACTTCATACGTGGCATAAACCCACTTACTAAAAATGTCAGTGCAATTTACTTCAGCTAATGCGAAGCTACACCATTTTCTGCTCATGTGTCAAAAAAAAAGGGGAAAAGCTACAGGAATACATCCTTATCCCATGCAATTCCAATAGATGGAACCTCCTATGAGGTGGGGTTTTCATTTATCAAATCCAAAGTGAAAGGAAAAACGTGGTTTCTTCTAAAATTGCTCAGTAACTGAAAGAAGGCAGGCCCTCATCTTTATCCTCCTTAGCCTCGGTGTGCCTTTCCACTGAGCACCTGAAAGCAGAAAGAAATTAAAGTCTCACCTTATTCACTCTTCTATTAGCAAAGGAAAAAAAATATTCCACAAATCCACTGGAATTAAGGTGACACCCCACCTGGAGTACTGCATCCAGCTCTGGAGTCCTCAACATAGAAAGGACATCGAACTATTGGAACAGGTCCAGTGGAGGCCATGAAGATGCTGGGAGGGCTGGAGCAGCTCTGCTGTGAGGACAGGCTGAGAGAGCTGGGACTGTTCAGCCTGGAGAAGAGAAGGCTCCGGGGAGACCTGAGAGCAGCCTTCTAGGATCTGAAGGGAGCTCCAGGAGATGGAGAAGAGAAGGCACCGGGGAGACCTGAGAGCAGCCTTCCAGGATCTGAAGGGAGCTCCAGGAGAGCTGGGGAGGGACTCTTTGTCAGGAAGTCTAGTGACAGGACGAGGGGGAATGGTTTAAAACTGGAAGAGGGGAGATTTAGATGAGATCTTAGGAAGAAGTTCTTTCCTGTGAGGGTGGTGAGGCACTGGAACAGGTTGCCCAGGGAAGTTGTTGATGCCCCATCCCTGGAAGTGTTTAAGGCCAGGCTGGATGGGGCTTGGAGCAACCTGGTGTGGTGGGAGGAGTCCCTGCCCATGGCAGGGGGGTTGGAACTGGATGATCTTTAAGGTCCCTTCCAACTCTGACCATTCTATGATTCTATGAAAATACAATTCATTAGACGGTCACCTTACTGTCACCTGGGTGCACACTGTCATCACCCTGTGACACCAACTGGATTATTTTTTTTAATAGCAATTGCTCTAACTGAAGTTAATGGGCATTAAACATTTTGGTGGGGAGGGTTCAGGGAAATCAAATCACTTCCCTTCAGGCAACGAAGAGAGATTTTTAAACCGAGCCAGATGAAAGAACTGAAATTTGAAGCTTTTACTTCTGATCCGTGCTCCTCAGTCTGTTGGAGAAGATACATCCCTCAGTTTTGCAGCTATTTTTTGAGGATGAAGCCATGAATTCTGCAAAGCTGGCCAGGCTGAGGCAAGGCAGGTAAATGCACCTAGTGGGACTGAAGATTGGTTTCCCCATCGATGATAGCTGCCAGCTCTTAGAAGTATTACAGCTAGCTTTTAGCAAGATAAAAAAAGCAGGCTGAAAAGTCCAGTTTTCTGGTCACTTAGTGCACACAGCTCTGCCAGGAATGGCTCTGGTGCTCAATGCTCTTCTGAGCAGGAAAAGAGAAAAAAAAAAGCATATGAAAACTACAAGCATACAGTTAGAAATCGCAACATGGAACAGAGAACGCTACAGAAAGTGGATTTTTATTCCTCCCATTCTTCTCTCCTGTAAACATCGCCTCAAAGCCTTTGAAGATCAAGCTTAAATGACGATGAGCGGCAAGCGAGACCCCACAGAGCTCTTCAGCCTCGGCTGGATCATGTTGCGGTTTCATCCTCTTGCTCAAGTGTTTCAGCTCAACTCCTCCAACGCCGAGCAGCTCCTCTCCTGCCAGCCGAGTGCCCAAACAGCCCGCCACTGCTCCAGAAGAAGCCAAAAGAATCTGGTGGGTGATTTGTAATCGTTCGCTACGCGCCGCTAAAAATAAGCAGGGGAGAAAGGATGGGAGGGGGGAAGGAAGCAAACGGCTGAGTAACCCAGCAGAAGTGCAGCGTGAAGCTGTCCTGAGTTGAGAGACATGAGAATCTGACACCTCCAGCAAGTTTTTTGTCAAACTGGAATTTAACAACAAAACCCAGCATCCGGTTAAAAGAACTTCAGAACACACAACTGGAAAAGAAATTAAATTGCGGAGTTAATCCCAGAAATACAGACTGAGCTCTACCTAGCCCGCAGCCAAAGAGGCCAACAGCAAGGTGAACAACAACTCCAGTACATTAAACGGGCACAAACTGGAACATAAGAAGTTCCATCTGAACACGAGGAGGAACTTCTTCCCCTCGAGGATGGCAAATCCCTGGCAGAAGCTGCCCAGAGAGGTGGTGGAGCCCGTCACAGAAGACATTCAAATCCCACCTGGACACGTTCCTGTGGGACCTGCTCTGGGTGGCCCTGCTCTGGCAGGGGGGTGGAGGAGATGATCTCCAGAGGTCCCTTCCAACCCCACAGCATCCTGTGATTCCTGGATTTTTTCCCCCCCTTATCTGCAACTTTTGAACTCTGTCTCCCCCAAGCGAAGTTGCAAAAATTACTTTAGCTCTGGAATAAAGCCTGAATTTTAAACGTTGTGCCCTCCTCCCCTCTCTACCTGTTACTGTTCATGCTTCAAACACCAAAGTTCGGGGGGCTCAGGCACCCCCGTAATTTGGCTCCTGCACCCACACCGCCACCCCCTCCAGGGCCCATTTCTGATCCTAAGTAGATATTTTTCAATGAAGCTGAGAGAGCTGGGGCTGTTCAGCCTGGAGAAGAGAAGGCTCCGGGGAGACCTGAGAGCAGCCTTCCAGGATCTGCAGGGAGCTCCAGCAGAGCTGGAGAGGGACTCTTGGTCAGGGAGTGGAGGGACAGGACAAGGGGGAATGGTTTTAAATTGGAAGAGGGGAGATTTAGATTAGATCTTAGGAAGTTCTTTCCTGTGAGGGTGGTGAGGCACTGGAACAGGTTGCCAAGGGAAGTTGTTGATGCCCCATCCCTGGAAGTGTTTAAGGCCATGATGGATGGGGCTTGGAGCAACGTGCTCTAGGGAGAGGTGTCCCTGCCCATGGCAGGGGGGTTGGAACTTGATGATCTTTAAGGTCCCTTCCAACTCTGACCGTTCTATGATTCTATGAAGCAAGAAGAGGAGCCCATCAAGCCCATCAGCCCCGTAACTCGGGAGTTCTACAGCCGCCAAGAAAGATTGGGATTTCCTCCAACAGCTGTCTCTGAATCAGAAATATTTAATTTGGAGGCTTTGAACAGCAACAGGAGAACTGACACTCCTCCTGCCCCCCCAACCCTCCCCCCAAAAAAAAGAAAAAACGAAAACATTTTGAAGGATACCCAACGGGACTGGAAAACAGGGCACTCGATTGTTTCAGGTCTGGGCAATCTCCAGCATCACCTGAAGCTGTGCTGGTGAAAACGCTGACACGTGCACGTTTGTCTGTTTTAATAATGGCTTTTATTCACCCTGTAATCCCATTATAAGTTCACCTACCAGTACAACCAGTCTTGAAACTTAAGTGAGTTTTTTTTAAATGCTCAAGGAACAAAGTTTTCCAAGAGATTCATCTCAATCTCTAAAGCAAAGACAGTAACTGGCTCTCCTGGCTGATGACAATAAAATCCATATCCCACTCAGTCTTCCTAAGCAAGACTTCAAGGTGGGTTTCTTGTAAAAAAGAAAGATGTCAGCATTCACAAGGTTTTAAGTGTTAACTTTTAGGTGTTTAACTCACCAAAAAAATAGCCGTTTATTTTCTCTGGGAAAAAAACAAAAGCCACCTAGGAGTGCCTTGGGTGAGCCCTGTGGGGGCAGGATCTGGTCCCTTGGGGTGCAGCAGAGAGAAAAGCACACGGGGTAGGGATAACGGGGCT
>VXBW01002246.1:0-42363 GCA_013400375.1 Thinocorus orbignyianus
TATGATATGAATTATCAATCAAATTAAAAAGGGGACTTGTATTTCTTCATTTTGAGCTTTGAGAACCACAATTAATAATTGAAGAAACACCTGCTACCTACAAAGATAGTGCTGTTTACTACTTTATAATAGGATGTTTTGCCATAGAACCTATTGAAGGATGAGGGCAAAATCTCTTCTTTGCTCTCCTGTCATTTTCAGGTATAGCACATATGTTTGAAGGCAGTTAATAACCGAAAAAAATTATGACTTAAATTAGCCCCTGGATTGCTACTTATTCATTACACAGTTCTAGATTGCATAAGAGTGGTAGTTGCATAACACCAAATACAGAAACCTCTTGGCAAGAAGCAAACAAAAAGAGCATCCTTTCTAAAGGACTGCTTTTCCACATGACAAAACCCTTGACAGTGATGGAAACAATCTGGCAAGAAGCAAAGAGGACCAGAGCCATGTTTGACCAAGGTAATTATATCAAATTTTATACCAGAGGGTAACCACAGGAGACAAGAGCACAGCACCAGAATTAAACTGATATTGCTGAGCGCACATAAAACTAGTTACGTTCAAAAAGGCCTAAGATTTTAAGTAACACAGTCCAATAACCGGTGTATAAAAACACTTATTGTAGGAGACCAGGTAAAATCAAACCCAACTTGTCTGAGGTTTCCAGCAACAGCTGCAATTACTCCTCTGAGGTGATGTGTGAAGCGGCTGGTGCACCCAGGCACAGGAGGTGGTGGTGTGCTGCCCCCCAGAGACTGCATTGATTGCTCCTCTCAACACGTTCTCTTTTTGAACAGCAGCAGCAAAAGTCTTGCATTCTTGTTTTGCCCTGGGCCCAGACGTCTCTGATCTAGTTAGTTCTGAGCTGTTTGTTATATGTGTTGGTAGCCATGTTAGGGAACCTAACCATTTTCTTTACTACTACAGTGGAAACTTGATTCTAAAGGCAATAGGTAGGTGCAGAGTCTTCATGATTTTTGTTATTGTGTGTCTGAAGTTTCCAATACATCTGCAGTCATAAAAATAAGTTTGGATATTTGCTGTTTCCTCACATAGAATCACATATCGCTACATGCTGCTTCTTTGTACTTACATTTAAGAAAATAACATGAGAGGTTTGACTGCAGCTTGTCTTACCGGCTTAGTAACCATCAAAAACTTACTAAGGGGAGCAAGACTTCCCATCCATTTTTCCAAAGCCTCCCTCAATGCCCAAGTTCTTGTTTGTTTGTGGAAAAACAGTGAAATATCACAACTGCAATGGAACCAAAAGGCATACGAAGTCATGGATAATTGTGCAATGTAGGAAATAGTTTTATCATTTACAAAAATAAAAACACCAACACCAAAAAAACAAAAACAAACAAAAAAAAACCCAAACAAACAAACAAAAAAACACCAGAGCTAGGAAGTAAGAACTCTGTGCTTAAACACTCAGAGCTGACTCTGCAGATATTTGTTTTTTAATTAGACCTCCCTAATCTTCTCTGAGAAAATCAGACTCAGCTGTCTCTTTTTTTCTGGTTCTCTATCTCACCTGGATCCCTCTCTCTCTTTCTTTTTCTGGCCGTCTTTTCTCCTCATCTTTATAACCAGACTGAGTATTCCCTAAGGACTTCTTTCTGCTTCATGTCTTTTCTTTGTAAAATTCTCTCCTCATATTGTCACTTTCAACTGTATGTTTTACAATCCTGAAACTACAGTCTATATTTAAAATTAATGAAGTGTGGAGTTCAGATTCCCACAGTGTTTTTCAACTAATTCTTACTGCTTTAGCATCCTCCTTCCACCTCTACATCCCCATGTCTACTTTTTTCTCTCTGAGGTCTCTAAGGTTAGGTCCGCTTTGACTTAGTTTTGACAAAAACACAAAACTAAACATAAACCTTGGTAGACAATATTTGCTGTAAGGTATTATAATGTCAAGGAAAAGAAATTACTCGTTTCTCTTCTGTCCTTCATTATCAATCAAAATGGAAATTTGTTATTTACAAGAAGCTGAGGGCTTGCCATATTGACTTCTGCTACGTGCACTTTCAAGACAGGAGAAGTGATCTAGAAAAGGCAGTGTTAGGTCTGTGGGAGGTTGATTACAAGGCAAGTATACACCTTCTGGGCACCAGACAGTTCAGTCTCAAGGGTTTTCCCTAAAGCAAGTGGGGAATGAGGTGCAGGAAATACAATATAAAGTCACACATGTGTGGTTTCCTCCTACCTGCAGAGACATTTACCATCCATACAAATTTTTGAGGGATATTTTCACAAGATTGAAAACAAGATCCATGCAGATAAATAGTAGAGGTATATCCCCATCAGTTCATTAAATGAGCTCAAAACATCTGCATGGAGTTCAGGATGTTTTTCACAGCTCTTCTGTTAATCTTCCCAGAAAACTCTTCTGCAACCGACTTCAGAGAGACCATATAAAGATGCAAGGATGGGAGTAGTCCTGCACACACTATCCCTATTCCAAGCCAGCCTGTGGCTTTCAAACCACTGATCCAAAACAAAGGATTTAGCTGTAGAGAGCTCAGAGCCAACAGCTTCCCTGTCTTTTTCTCCTTAACTGTGAGAAGCAAAGCTCTCACTACCTAGTGTCCGACTGACTTTTGGCAGAGTACTTTTAATGATCGTGCACAAGAGCTACTAGTTCCAGCAGGTGCAAGTTCGAAGCAAAACAAACAAAGAAAATGAAACAAATATTTTGTGATCACTGACAAATTGCAATGGAAAACGTCTTTCAATAGAAAGTGATTTTAATATTGAACACATTCGTTATTTAAGAGAGTAACACAACACAGTATCTGCGACTTTGCATCTTGAATTCACCAATCTTTGGTTAATGTTGGAGAAATATTGTTCTCTTTGTCAAGACAATAAGCACAAATAGTCAGATGAGGAGTTTAATTCTGCACTTAATTCGCTCGGCTGCCGCTGAGGTTTCATGTACATCCAAATGCGTATGCACTGCGCTGGGGAGCTGTGAGGGTTGCAGGAGGGTTATATGCGCATTTATAAGCAACCTGCAGAGATTATTCTACCGATTGCAAGCTTAGAGAGAACGCAGATCCCTCCGGGAGCAGCGCAAGAGCTCAGCTGAATCCCCGGAGTTGCGGTGCCGGTGCGCCCCCGAGGCCCGGGTGATGGGCGCAGCTCGGAGCGCAGGAGCGGCGCAGCCCCGGCGGGAGCGGGGCTCCCATTGTGGTCGGCGCCCCCTTTTCAGGGGGAGCAGTCAAATAGGTTTGATTGGTCACTGTCTGCCTTTGTCCGGCGCTGACCTACACGTTGCGCTGAGGGACATCTTTGTCTCACTTTTCTTTGGTCACCGAGTTCATGGAGCTCAATGGGCCGCGGCTGGCAGTCCATTAACGGGGGTTCTCAGCCCAGCCCCGGGCCACCCAGGAGCCCCGCTGCATGTTCTCACTGAATGGCTTCACTGGTGGCCCATTCAAATGCGCTAATGTCAGAAAAAAGAGTTGAATGGAGGAGCCAATGTACACCATTGCTCAGGCGAAGTGACTGCAGCCTCCAACAAAGCCTCCCCTGTGGCGATGTTAAGCAGAGTTATCAATAGTGCTAAGGCAGAGCAAGAACTAATGCTCCAATCATGTCATCAACAGGTGGCACAGATGCAGCCACTTCAATACAGAAATCACAGGGCAACATTTCCTGGTAATTCTAACCTCTTTCCAGCGCTAACGTAGAGAAAAATGTGCAGATGTCATGTGGCTCTCTTGTAGCGTGTCAGACCCCCTTGAACCGAGCTCCAAAGAACTTTTTTGTTTCTTTTACTATTCACACCAACTGTAGGCACCGTTAAAGTCTCGTTTTGCACGAAGCACAAAACTTAGTTTTTAAGGTACACATAAATAATTCCCTTTACTTTTTCTCAGCTGCATGAATGGACCTTGCAAGCAAGAAAGGAAACTGTTTCGGTATTCACAACAGTACAGGACACATTATTACACCATTTCATTATTTCTTAGGGGATACATTAAGTTATTTCCATTTATTTCAAAAAATTAAATTAAATCTAAATATGCTCAAACTCACATCCACTATGAATGTGAAGTTTTCTTCTCACTTGAGTGCAACATTCACCTCTAATGTTTTGGAGAAAAAAGCAGGGCACAACAAAAACAGGGCTCCTAACAATTCTGAATGCAACATCTATACAAAGTGAATTTGCAAAGCACATCCCAGGCAAAGAACCACCATGGTTTCTACTCTAATTAACAACTCATAACTTTGGCAGTGGATTTCCATTGCTGTGCTCATAGTAGGTGGTAAGTGTGTGGCAGGAGGGAAGTAACCCTCTCCACAAAACACATAACTTCTGAACAAGACAGACACCTTCCTTTGTTAGGCCTGAAGACTTGCATTCATTTTCAAATCATTCATATGATACAGAAAAGGAGAAAACAAAAACCTCTAAAGAAAATTCCCCTGCCGGGGGGGAAATTCCAGCACTTAAGGAGCCTGAGGTAGGAGAGGCATCGGTTCTCGGTTCAGAGATTCTGGTCCTCATGGGGGACGAATGCACCCCAATATCTGTTAGAGGTACAACACAGCAGAAGACAAGAAATCCAGGAAGTTCTTGGAATACGTCGATGACAACCTTTTCCAAATAGTTGAGGAGCCAATGAGAAGAGGAGGCATGTCAGACCTTGTCCTTACCAACAAGGGGGAGCTAGTGAGGAATGTCAAGCTCAAGGGTAGCCTTGGTTGCAGTGATCATTAAATGGTAGAGCTCAAGATCGAATGGCAAGGAAACTGTGCTGTAAGGTCACTACTCTGGACTTCGGGAGAGCAGACTGTGACCTCTTCAGGGACCTGCTTGGTAGGGTAACTTGGGATAAAGCACTGGAGAAGAGAGGGGACCAAGGAAGCTGGTTAGTATTCAAGGATCGCTTCCTCCACGCTCAGGAGCAGTGTATACGAAGAACTCAGGCCAAAAAGCCAGGAGGCCTGCAGGGATTGAACAGGGAGCTCCTGGACAAGCTCAAAAGCAAAAAGGAGACCTACAGAGGGTGGAAGCAAGGATAAGGAGACTGGGAGGAACACAGAGAAAATGTCCAAGTGGCTAGGAACCAGATTAGGCAAGCTAAAACCCAGATAGAATTATGTCTGGCCAGGGACATCAAAGATAATGTTAAAGCTTCTATAAGTATGTAGAGTTTGGAAGGACACAGGAGACCTGGTGCTCAGGATATGGAGAAGGTTGAGGTACTGAATGACTTTTTTGCTTCTCATTTCACCAGCAAGGGCTCTAACCACACCATCCAAGTTGCAGAAAGACAAAATCAGGGACTGAGAGAATGAAGAACCACCTATTATAGGAGAATATCAGGTTCAAGACCATCTAAGGAACCTGAAGGTGCACATGGGACCTCAAGAAATTCATCTGCAGATCTGGAGGAAACAGGCAGATAAGTTGCCAAGCCACTATCAATCATATTTGAGAAGTCATGGCAGTTTCATGAAGTTCCTGCTAACAGGAAAAGGGGAAACATAACCATATCTTAAGAGATGCTACCAGAATAACACCAGGAGCAACTTTTTCAAACCAATTTGTTCCAAGGAAAACTGCTTTGACTTAGCACAGAACCACCTGCCCACATTAACTTCCTCTTTCTCTTACTCTGTACATCTATGACTGTAAAAGTTCAGCAGACCTCTGTGGAACTTTAAATTGTGAAGTGGGAAAGAAATTATTATTGATTGTCCAGCTTAGTCTTTAATGCCTCTATAAACGTGCACAAAACCACAAACTGCAATAATATCACAGCTGGCCTTCTCTTTCCATGTCTTCAGTCCTGCATTTCTAGAAGGCACTCCTTCATGTTGCTGCCCTGCATGGCTGGCAGACTGAGGAACCTGCTGCCTCCCACAGAGGAATGAGCAAGGGGTTTCCACACCCAGCTGGCACAATGGCTCTTTTTACACAACTCTTAGTCTTAAAGGACACACTAAAGCATTTTATAGGATCACATTTATATTCAGATTTATTTTGGTTGGTTGGTTGGGTTGGGTTTTTTTGGTTTTTTTTTTTAGTTTTCCCAAAGATCACAACTAATAGCTCTTGCTTTCAAAATGTTAAGATTTACAATACTGATTGCTTCTGTTTCATTCAGGTGTTCTCACTAGGTTGTCTGGTCACAGAACATAAAGTTTTATGTTTAAGGCCTCATCCCTACAAATGTGCTTAACGTGCCTGCCTGTTTATACTCAAAGAACTTTAGCTAAAGCAGTCTTTGCCTAAAACAACTTTTTTATGCTTTTAAATATATTTTTAATATATCCAAATATAGAACAGGATCATTTTCTGAAACACCAGTTTGTACCATAAAGAGATGGGGAAAAAGGGAAAAAGGTCAAGATTTATTTCCCTCTACTCTAATGAAAAAGCAAAGAATATCTGTGTCTAAGATATTACTGCTGGCTGAAGAATGGCTCCATTCCAAATGGGAAGTTGCAGCTTCAGTTCTCCGTAGTGTGATATTTATCACTGTGTGATAAAAAGTTCTGTGCCTTACAAATTCTATAATAGGTAGGTCGACCACTTAATATCATGTCATTCCTATAATCATACATAGCACTTGAGTTTTACATAGATCTCAGATGTTGTCACTTCAAAGGAGATCAGAACAAAAGCAGTAAGAGAAAAGATTCTCTCTCTTTAATGCAAATGGGCTTCTTTTTAAAGAGCTGTTTTTAAAAGCCTTCATATCACATTAAGAAAGTTGCATTAGGGCTACCTGAATTAAACACCTTTACAATTGTCTGATAATTTAAAAATTAAACTTGAGGAGATTGCTCATATGCTGAAAATGACGACTACTATCCCCGCTAAAACAACCTATGTTAAAACATTTGTGGTGACAGAGGTAATTTCTATTCAGCTGCAAGTGCTGGCAGTGGGCATGCCATAAGGAAGCACAGTTAGCCCACCTGTTACGGATGCAATAACTCCCGTCTCAGCATTTGACAATGCAACAAGCTTGTGTTACTGCAATGTCTGTATTTGAGGTTAAAAAAAATAAATAACAATAAAAAAAATACAGCTGTAAAACAATTGTCCAAACTCTGCTCCAACTTTACAGTCTCTGGAGCACAGACGTTTTGGCACCACGGGATAGCAGAGTGCTGCAGACTGGGAGGGAGGTGCAGTTCTCCCATCAGCACAGACCAGGGAAGCTTTCCAGGCACACCAGGGCTGAGCACATTCTTGACTCTTCTGTAATGCAAAGACAGGAATGGGAAAAAATTGCTGCAAAAGGGTGCCCACAGGTAACTTGCAGGAAAAATGTGTCTAGAGTTATATCTTTGGTAAAAAATACTTAAGAAAATGAGCACACTTTTAAAGAATCACAGATCTCTGTGGGAAAGATGTGACAGGCAGAGGGGTTTTCTGGGTATACAGTTAACTGAAACTGTTAGCATTTTCAGGATACATTACCAGTGCTAACAGTTACAGACAGAAGTATTTGATTGCAGCTACTCTGTCTTGCAAGAGTTAAAACTGGGAGTGAATATTAGTTCTCCCACCAGTGCCAGAAGAAAGCAAGCACCATCAGTTTGCCTTAGTTCGGTAAACCACCAGCCCAGTTCCCAGCCAGTCAAGGTGAAAGCCTTTCACTGCTACTACAGTTTAACAAGTGTTCACCTAAAATCAGAGAAATGAGAACCCCACGGGGATCAAAATTCAGAGCAGCATGTTGCAGCAGAAGTCCTTGACTAAACATGCAGAGAAGCCCCCTCATTCTCCTTTATCCTACTCCCATGCAAGGGGACTATTTCTCCTTCATCCTAAGGCATTCTGTAACTTGTATGCTATTGACCCCTCCAGTGTGTAAAATTTCCTCCAGCATTTCCTTCTTTAGTGTTCGGGGGTGGGGGAATGTTACCTTTTCCCCTTGCTGAGCGAGGACCTCCTTTTTTGCCACCTCACACTCCCTCTGCACTGGGAGCATAGGTGTGTTCCCACATTCTTCTACTTCTTACAGGGTGAGGCTTTAGCCTTTGCTGTTAAGGTGAAGGAACTTTAATCAAACCTCTTTTTTTTTTGCCCTAGCCACTTGACAATATAGTGCAGAGAAAGAAGAGAGAACAGGACTTTGAGTACTAGCCAAAATACTGAGATATTGCCATGAAATCATAAAAATGCTGGGCTGAAATAGATTTCAAGAGATCATCTACCTCAGCAAGGTGCATTAAGGAAGAAATCTCTCCGCTGACAATACTAATGGTGAGCTGTTAATACTACTATTCCAGCTCTACAGCTTCTCATCAGAGTATTTGGCTGCCATTCACTTTTCTCTTTTTTTTTTAAATCCCCCATGGTTTGTGTCTGTCACTCAGCAAAGAATCACGCCAACTCACATCTCAGAACATGGCACTGGTTTCAGACACCACTTCCCCCTGTGACACGTCCTGATGGATTCTGGAGACACAGTTGGTCAAGGAATTTCTTCTTCCCCTGAGTTCCTTGCAGAAGAAAAGAGTTAAGTTAAAGAGTAGTTGTTCCTGCTAAGCCAATTGAAATTGCATTTGTGACATCCAAGTGGATTTTTTTTTCAAGCAGGGCACTGAATTGACAGGGAAGCAGCTGCTCTACTCTGCTCTCTTCCAGACTAACTGCTGCTCTGGGCTTGACTGTTCAGTACATTAGTTGCCCTTCATAGAAAAATGCAACTATTGTAATACAAATCTGTAATGAAAATTTAAATGAAAATATAGCTTCTGATAAAGAAAACATGGCAAAAGTCATCTGGTTGAATACCTGCATCGCGGAACTTTTTCAAGTGTTTTGTAGCTGAGCAACAGCACACATGCTGGCTGTTAAAATTAAATGAGTATAAAACAGAGAAGCATGTGTCTAAGAGTAAGAGAGATCAACACCTACAGAACTATGATATGCGTATGTTGTTTGGAAATATTACCGAAGTTCTAGGATTAGTTGATTTAAATGGCCTATGCTGCAAACAGATGATGAACGTATTTCAGACATGGCTATAATAGGCTATGTATAGGTACAAGTAGGCCTGTATAGATAAGGCAAAGTAGGGAGTACGAGCTATGTTAAAACTACTTTCAGGTAAGAAAATGAAGAAGTTATATCAGCACAACATGCCAAAACAACCATGTTGTATTGCAACGTATCATTCAGGATGTGCTGGAAACAGCCCCTCTCACAGCCTGAGCCTTCGCCTGCCAGTCTAGTGCCAGGAAAGGATTGCTACAACAGTGTGGGGCTCAGGGGTACCAACACACTACCTTACTACCTGTCTTGTCATTTTTGAGCAGCTCGTTTGCTGTGTTGCAAGTAGCCTGGTAAAACAATGATGGCACATTAGCTGAGAGCAGCGTGCCACCAGCAGGCTCTCTTCCTTTGGAGAGACTGCTGCATATTTGTACATACACGTATGTTTTACACGTGTATATAAACACACATATGTCTGGGTGTGCTGCAGTCTTAGTACAAATTATGCTGGAATGTTAGACTTGTTCTTCCCTAATATAGTTTTGCCATAATATTATTTTTGGCCTCTCTTCTGCGAGGAGATGTGAACCTGATTTTATACAGTACTTTATACAAGCAGAAAAGGCCTACTTGGCTAACAATGCTTGAGGCTTCGATTTTTGTAGCGGTTGGATATAGCGGATTATACACCTTCTACATTAGTCCCACAGTTTTCCCAATGAATACAAGGTGTTCCCTCTGACTTATAAAGAACATTACTGCAAGATTTTTGTCCTGGGTTGAGAGACACAGGACTAACTTTTCTTAGTCTAATGCTGGGGGAAATTGCATCTTTAGAAGACTCTAGTGTCTGAATTCATGAAAATATTTCCTTTATGGCCAGCCAGGCTCTGTGAGATTCAAGGTCTCGGTGTTTTTGAGCCTTGCCAGCTGAAGGGACGGGGAGGAACAAGGCCTGGGCATTTGAGCCAAGCTGGCCAACAGGGTTATTTCATACCATAAACATCACACTCAATATAAATTAGAAAAGTTTGCTGTGTATTTCTTTCTCCCTTGATGGAGGTGGTTCAGACAACTCCTTGCCCCGGTGCCAGACCCCTGAGGCCTCCCTTTCCTCCTGGAGCCGCTGCACTCGCAGTTTCTGACATTTGCTGTCCCCTGCTGGGAGTGCACAGCTTCCCCCTGATAGAATTGGCCGAGTATAATTCTTATATATCTTGTATCAGTATCAGGATCAATACTGGTTCTTTAGCATAATTGTAAATTATTTAATCTTATCCTATTAAATCTACTTACATTTCAACCCTCGTGTTTCTTTGCATTCCTCGATTCCCCTTTCCTGGGTAGGGAGGGGTCACCGGGTAATAGAATAACTGTCTAAAAGACAATAAATTATTATGAATTTTCTCAAACTGTAACAATTTTTTGGTTTTGTCAGCATGGAAGAAAACTCAAACTTTCCACACTGCAGTCTGAAAAAAAATATTAATAAATTAATCTTTGTAACAGAAACAAGATTTTCACTTAGTGACTGATGCTGTTTCCCATAAAACTGTCTTAATGACCATATGAATATTTTAAAATACATTTGTGTGGTATATATACAATCAGTTACACAGACTAGAAGATTTTGGTGGTTAAGAAGATTTTTAAGTGGTTAATACTTGCGCGTGGACTTTTTAATCTTTATTATATCAGTGAGACTTGTTTTACATTTCAAATCTAATCATAGGGAAGCCATTCATAAAAGTGCAGGACGTGAATCAGAAAGGGATAAGAAGAATGCACAGTATTTGCGCGCCTTTCTTTTTTTTTTTTTTTCCTATAAGGCTTCTGCAGCCCTTTCTTCTCAGAATAATAGAAAACCTTGGATTTAATAGTTAATTTATATAGCTAGTATATATTCATTTTCTGTGCAAATTGTATGAGAAAACTAGAGGCCGATGTGACCCTGAAAACAGAGGAATATATTTGATAAGAATGTCTTACAAAGGGACATAAGCAAGAAAAGATTTTTCATTTTATTTTACCTTTTAGCAGCTTTACTGTTAATTCCAGCATATCAAAGACTTAAAAACCAATCAATACACCAAACAAAAAATACTCTCTGGTGAGATACTTTGTTCTGTTCTCAGAAGAGACAGACAGAAAGAGAAGGAGAAACTGCTGTAAGGTGAAATTTTACGTCTTTCAGGAAATATCATAAAGATGAACACAGCATGTAATACTACATCTTCACCCTCTGAAGACTCGATTTTGAGAAGCATTTTAGATGATATAACATTGCAAGCCCATTGCATGGCTATTCAAGGCACAAATAAAAAAATACTGGATGAGGTAATTTTAACTAGACTGCAGTTTTAGTTCAAAAGAGTTGGAACATATTTTAGGATGAGATAAGCAGTTACCATTCCTAGTATTATCAACGGCTACTCTGGAGCACAAGGACTATGAACAATTGTCTCTCCAGGTTTAACATAATGTTTGGTTCTCCAGAACAGCAAAAGCATAACTGAAAAGGCAATCATGCCTTTGTGTGTGTGTGTGAATGCATGAGCACCTGTGTTTTCTTGATATTATTATTTTATCTTTAGAACTTTAAACCATTATTTTTAAAGTTTGTTATTATTATAACTACAAGCACCTTTTGTTCTTTAACAGCTTGGTTCTCGTAAATATCCAGTGATTTCAGGGCAGAAGATTTTCGATAATACCTCAGTGCCTAGAACTTATTTTTCCAAAACTAAAGTACCTAGGGCTGAATATTAGAAAAAACCCTAGTTATTGAAATTTCAGCTAAGGCAGGGTTCCAGGGTCTTAAGCAATGAGAACCCAAGTGGAAAAAAGCAAACAACCAAACAAAACAAACCAACAAACGAAAGCCCACCCACGTGGAGAAGTTAGAAAGTCCCACTTACACTGGCTTTAGCTGCCACCATCAGCATCTCCTGTCAGGACATAAGTAATTCAAGGAAAAGAAGTAGCAGACAGAAAAGGAGATATACATTAAAGAATGATGGTTTGTACTTATTTCTTTGCTTTGCCTCCATACACTGCATTGATACACACATTCTTTAGGTCTACTTGAGGTGACATCTACAGCCACACTTGAGAGAAAAGACCAAAAGATGAAGAAGCTTGCATACCATTCCAAAGAGGCAGTGGTGGGGTTTTTTTAACTCTAATATTCAAAAATGTTTGTTTAGAATAGAGAAGTATATTTCTCTACCATTTCTAAGGAAAAAGAAAAGCCTGCTACACCATAAAACAGTTCGCATAGACAAGAATCATCACATGTCAAGTTACCTCTTGAACTTTTACCAAATCCCAAGGGTAATCACCCATTGGTGGGGTTTTTTCAGCTTTCATTCTGGAAATATAATGTGCTTTTTGTAGTTGAGGCAAAATTACAGAGTATAAATTCACAGTTGCTTTTTATAAGAATCCAGGAAAACCTGATTACAGTGCAGTGGAGTGAATCTTACACTGACATCTTTATTAGTATTCCTTTCCATTCACAGGGCACTGCACTTGAAGCTGCCTTTAAAACACGGCTGTTACACTATGCTGAGCATCTGAGGATTCACAAACAAATGCTAGTAAACATTTCTCACTATATGTATAGCAACAGTACAATAAAGACATTTTCACTGGCCAAGTGTTTTTTGGTATCATCTGCAGCTGCAAGGAAATTGCACAAATAAGAATATTAGATTTTCTGGTACCAACCAAATAACCAAGTGTCCACTTATGCTCAAAATACCAGAAGTCCACCCACACACGTTTATTCCAAAAAAACAACAAAATTTGTACTTCTGGATTACAGGGCAGGAATGCTAACAAACTAATGGGAGATAAAAGCTGCTAAAAGTGAGTATCCATTGCATACAAATTAAGATTGAAAAATAAACCATATTAAAAGGAAAATACGCAAATGGCAATGTCCCAATTGTGTTCATATCTTCACTTTTAATTCAATAATTTTGTTTATTCAAGAGAAGCTGCTGTGAGACTTCCAACATTCCATGAAATCAAGAATCTGACAGAGGAATTCAACTCGACTTACTATACAGCACTTAAAACTGTGCACTCATGGGTTCCTCCAAAATCCTTACCCAAGGACCCAAGGACCACAAAGCTTGGATGCCCAGAGCTATTTTCTGAGGCACATCTAAGCAAGCACTCGAGAGTTCACTTCTCATTTCTCTCACCATACCAACCCCAGCCTTCACAAGACCCAGTGGCAAAACTGCAAAGAGGATTTGATTTAAGTGAGTAATAAATCAGAGAAGCAAATATGATCCTTCAGCTACTGGGCCACCAGAAGGACTCTGCACTCCTCTAGATGCTGACGCCCTGAATTCACAGAAAAGTTATCCTTGCACACACTTTACAGATAGTCATGCTGTTCTCCACTTTCTGTCTGCATGTGTGAAACTGGCAAATATTTTTGTTTTAAATTACAAAGGAAAAAAACATCCCATAGCATTCCTAAACTAATCTTATGCAAAATATTAAAAGAAAAATTATATATTAGGCAAAGTGAACAGAAATTTCTACTGTACCTACCAGTGTGGAGGGAATATTACCAATGGCACAAACAGAGTCAGGGTAGCTTGAGCACTACAGCAGTACAGAAGTTTTAAATATAAGTTCTGACAGATGGCAGGTACTTCTTCCTCTTCTCTAAACACCAAAGGCCTAATCCTCCAGCACTTGCACACCCACACAAGCAGATTTCATATCTCTGCAGTACTATTCAATGTCTGTAAGACCTTCCAGGAATGCAAAAGTTTGTCCACAGGTTTCTCAGGTACAGGACCAGACCTCCTGTTTGGAGAGTATCTAACATGTACAGAACTAAAACAACATCAGACTTATATCTACAACATATAAAATTAAAGCTAAAATCTGGAATTTGATAATAGGCATTCGGAGCAGGTAGAATAGTACTTTTCCCCATACAATCACTCTCTTCAAGTCAGACCAGCAACACAGATTGGGATCATTTGGTTTTACATTTCTCCCTCAAAATCAGTATGCCATTTCTCTGCACCAAGAGGTCCTGGTTTGCTATGATCACGACAAGAAAGTTGCTCAGATTCTCTGAAGTATCACTTAAAACGTCATTTAGTGGAGCTGATACTACAAAAAAGTAGAGGATAGTACAGATTATTTTACATCTCTTCAGATGCTGGGAATCCCAAACTACGAGGCATCAGATGGGTCTCCAATCAGTGCACAGTGTGCCTCTGGATCCCTAACCCATTTAAGCTTTTATGGAATTTTCTTAAAAGAATTATATTCATTTCTACTGTCAGACAAACAGGATGTTCACAGGAGAACTTTTTGCTGCATTTTCTGATAAAGACACACGGGTGGTGTAATCCCTGGTACCGAACTGGCAACACTTATCCTGTGGCCAAGGCGTACGTGCAGCTCAGCACAGGCCTGAAAGCAAAATGCAATATATAAGCTGCTAAATAAGTGGAGCACAGGTCTACAGCCTCTCAGGTTCACTGTGATGTGGCTCACCAGCTCCTCGGTGTACAGCCATCTCCTGGCTGGGATCACCAGGGCCACAGAGCACACCTGCTGGTGCTCCTGATGCAGGTAGCGCCCCCCTGTCGCTTGGCCAAGGTGGAAATCCCTAAATCCTGTTTATTTTTCTGCTTTTCTGAAGAATTCCTCATGACACTGAAAAAAAAAAACTTCCCAAAGAAAATCAGTATCTACTATACTTATTTAGCCTTGTTGCACCAACCATAAAAATCAAATCCTTAAACACACCAATATGCATAGAAAACTCTAAAATATGTCCATAATACTTTTTATGTGACCACATTAGATTAATTCCTTGCAGTTTAGTAAAGAAATTATATGTTCTATGGCAACTTCCAGGATACAAAGAAAACAAATATGGGCAACAGTATGACTATCTGGGGTTAAATTTGCAATTAACACATAAAGCATTATAAAAGTTATGAACAAAGGTACAAAAGAAACAACCCCCTGTCCCTGGTTTTAGGTTGCTTACTCATTATTTTTTATATTAAATACAAGTACCTAGCTTAGTTTTCCAAAGTAAAGAGACGTACTCAACTATACCACCTGTTTGTCTGTCAGTCCTTTCGCTCTAACAACTTCTGAACTCTATCAGGTTTAATTACATACAATAAGGCAGCGAGAGGTTTCAGAGAAAGTATTTTGCCACACTGTGTGCCGAGAACTTGTGTGTGGCAGAGAATGTCCTACATTGCTGTTCCCTGAGCAGGGAGGCAGAGGAGACCTGAAGGTTGAGGGTTAAAGTCACTCTTGCTCCTCTTCCACCAGCTACAACATCTTCCACCTCTTGTCTATAAAGTGCATCAGGAGAGTTTCTGCCGCCCAGCCGGGGCTGGAGGGCTGTAACCTCACAGCCAGTCAAGCAGCTGCCCACCCATGCTCCTTCCAAGTGAGGGACATCAATTCCCAAAAGCTGGTGATGCTGAAAATTTCTCCTAATTTTCTTCACCAAATGTGATTGCTAATAACAGTCTGGTTAGGTATGTTTCTAGAGATAAAATCAGAGACAATGAGATTAGCCCAATATTAGGTATCATGAGATAACCCTCTCTGTGATGGCCTCCTTCATAAAATAAACTATGAGTGGGATATGGTTAGTCTTCTGTAATAAGAATCTTTCTTGCATTACAAAGTGCAATAAAGCAACCCACATCCTGAATCCCACATGGCCAGGAAAACATTTTTATTCTATATTTTTCCAAACAATACTGGGTTATTTATACCTCAGGAAGGGAAAAAACCAAAATCCAATGACAACAAAAAACCCCAAACAAAAACCCACAAAGAAAGAGCATTTACTTAAAATGAGAAACAGCTTTCTCCGAGTTGCATGTGAAATTTTTATGATAGAGCCCAATTCAGATGAAGGCTGATTAAAAATGGTTCATTTGTAGGCAAGTTGGAATTGGCTGACTACTGCCTAGTCATTAGAAATATTTATATGCATCTCCAACTATTTAAAAGGGAAACATTGGAACAAAGAATTAAAAAAAAAAAAAAAAAAGAAAAGAAAGAAAGAAAAAATAAAAGCATTTCAACCCAAAAAGCTTTCCTTTGCTTTCTATTTAGAGATCTGATGAACACTGCAGTCATACAAGTAGCAAGACCACACGACAAGAGAATGAGAAAACCTGGACAAATATGAGAATTCAATAGCTGTGATTTGCAATCAATAGTACATTTCATCGCAGCATCTCACAACTTTTTCCTCAGGTGCTGAGCTTCAGGTCATTCAGCACAAGAGAGTTCTTGAAACTGAAACAACAGACTCACAACACTCATTTGTGATTTGATTCCTGCTGTTAAAATGGTAAAAAAAATTAGTCAGCTATCAGTTATGTACCACGCACAGACTGTCTTACTCAAGTCACTCATTTGCTTCAATCCAATAATCATTTCAACAAAATGATGCTTATATGATTAAAAACTGGATCTGGATTCACAGTCTTAAGTGCAAAAAGGGTGTTTATTGTGTTGGGTTCAAAACGCATTCTGTGTAATACAACTGGCTATTTTTGTTAGTTCTAGGATTCTCACATTAAATCCTATGGCTTCCCACTGAGGAAGCACTATTCTACAGGGGGCGGGGTAGGGTGATGTGGGTGTCAAACACGAGCAGAGATTAAAATCCAAACTCCTAGTGGTATTTAGGAACTGAGCAGCAAAGCCTTGCAGGTTTTGAGGGGAGAGCAAGCAGAGAGATGGAGTAGCCATCTGCAGGCAGCTACAGCAGCCCTGACTCCTACACGCATCACAGACAACTCAGAGACAGCGGCTGAGCTGCAATTAGTCTGAGAACAGATTCGGCTGCCTAACTGCTGCTCTGGGTCCTGCCCACAGGAGGCTCAAAATAACCCATGACAGCACAGGACCTTCAGCTCTGGTCCCCTGAGGTTTTGGGCACACGCTCCAGGCACTTTGCTCTCTCTCATATCCAAACCAAATCTTCTGCCAATTATCACTCAGCACTGTATTAAGTGCCCTGCCTCACAGTGGAGCCAGTGTGAGCATCCCAGTTTATTTCAGTTAAAGAAATGGGGTATGGTGTAATATCCTACAGTCTTCCTTGACATAAAAAGTACTGTACAGCTCCTTTTAAAAGATTAAACTTTTATACTCTTACTCTTACGATGAAATTTGAAAACATATACCTTTCTAGCCCCCTCTCTTCTTGAAGACCATCTTTTTTTTTTTCTTCCAAATGGTGGTTATGACAAGATTGCCTTCTTTCGAATGTATTTGAAGGTTGTATATTGAGCATTTGAAATTAAAATAAAGTCAGGGATGGAGAGAATGTGAATTGTCTTAGCCTTCAGGAAGTTGTAGATGGTTTAAGGGTCAAGTAATTTGTAATAGCATCAGTAAGTACAAGAATAATGCTGTAGTCCTGGCTGCAGAAAATTAAGAATTTGGTATGTTACAGATCCTGGACACATACCGTTGGAGCATAGCACAGGAGCATGTTGTTAATCGTCTAAGAAGAGAGGCAAACTATGACAACTTTGCAGGACTGTGACATATTAAAATGTTTCTAGTGATAAATACGTTTGAATACATTGCGTGCGGTGAGGTATTTCTCCTTACCTGTGATCAGGGTGCTGCAGTCTCACAGCAAGAGAGAACACAGAGGCCACCAGGCGATTCACTGCAGGCGTTTGAAGTAACTCATGTGGAAGAGGTGGGATTCTGAGAGCAAGAATCAGATTTGCAGGAACATCTTGCAAAGCATTAAGGCAAGCGTGCCAAAGCCGCCAAGCAGGGAAACAGGACAAGCAACATGTCACTGCAGAGACCACAGCAGACCAGCTGATCCAGATATTTATTTTCCTGGGCGTTCTAGTGAGTTTCTTAAATCCAGTTGTCTTGCTTCTCTGCTCTCCCTGCATTTAACATCTTTAGCTGGAGTATATTCCCAGTCACCTGTCCTCTTATGGGATGACAAGGTGTCTCCTGCATCACTGAGCGCAACCCTCTCAGGTCCATAATCTATACAAAGATTTCATGGCACCTTAGCGACAGTCTCAGCTTAGGGTTGGTTTTGTTTTCCAGGTGTTGTTTCTCAGGAAAATGTCACCACCTTCCACAGAAGACAAGTATGAACAGCACACACCAAAAAAAAAGAGGGGAATGGAAAATTAAAGTGTTCAAAACGTTTTATTAGACATAGAGGTCAATTTTATAGACAGTATTAGGGAAACACGTACTTCCACTTTGGAGTCTTCAAATGCCTACAAATAAGCTTCTGTATTATCACAAACCAGAAACTTGTTTCTTAGTAAATGTAAAGAATACCTGTCCGAGTGGTTGTGTGGGTCATCTCCACCCCAGTTTTGGGTGTGTCCCTCCTCACTTTTAAAAAGTGCTTCCAAAACGAGCAGGGCTTGTTACATTTTAGGTTGTAGTTCTATTATTGATTTTTTCCAGTTAAGTGAAATTTTGGGTCTTGAGTGTAAAATGTACATTTACTTAATGAATACATTATCTAAAAACTCTACAAACTTTTAAAAACAAAAACTAGTTTAGCAGTGACAGTGAGCTTAGTCTGTAGCTATTAAAAATTCCAGGCAACTTTGCAGGGTTGAAAAAAGGAAAATTTTGCCTTCAGAAGTCTTAGCAGTGGCAGGGATCCTAAAACACTGAGGACTTAAACGGGTTTAAACACCCCTACCTCCTCCCCCCAAAAAGAAAGCCACAGGGGAAAATCAATACATTTTTTTCCAGGGTTTTTTGCTGGTTTCTTTAAAGATCCTTTGCCAGGATTGGTTGCTCGGACTAGCACTTTAAAGCACGAGCTGCTTTAGCAGTCAGTGTAAATATAGTCAAAGACAATAGGGGACACACACACCTGAGAGAGAAGCAACTGGTTACTGGAGGAATACAAGACAGGCAGATCTGAAATTAATTCCTAACCCAGGTTTTTCTCCCTCATTTTTTTCCCTTCTGTGTCCCTTTTGGTCTGGAGTGAGCAGGCAGGGGCCGGACACGCATTGCTTCCGCAGCAGACCTGGCTCTCTGCGTCCCTTTCCCACGTCTCCTACTGTTGGGCTTCCAATCCAGAGCTGCAGAGCCCCAGGAAGAGAGAGGTGTGCCAAATCACGGCAGGCAATGAGCCCATCGGGACTTAAGAAGGGATAAACCAGATTCATGCCACGTAAAATCCTGGCAAGCAGGTGCAGGTGTACCACATACAGCACTTCCAAGGTAATCACTGTCCACATAGGGTAGATTCTAATATTTTAGCCATGTTCTGTAATGATGACCTGAAATTGAAATCATACCTTGAACTGGACGTGGGATTTCTTTCCATCTTCCTTTCCATCACTCTCACCGCTAAACACAAGAATCATATACCATCATTCATAGAATCATAGAATGGTCAGAGTTGGAAGGGACCTTAAAAAGATCATCAAGTTCCAACCCCCCTGCCATGGGCAGGGACACCTCTCCCTAGAGCAGGTTGCTCAAAGCCCCATTTTTTTAATATATTTTTTTTGGTGGGTGGTGTAAAACACAAAAATACAGAGGCAACCAATTTCCATCCACTTCCCCCAGGTACATGTTAAGACACATGCTAAATAAAGGATCCTTCCATGGAAACGTGCCTCCTCAATTCACAAATAGCAGATGCGGTCACCTTCAGAGTTAAGCAAACAAAAAAAAGAAGTAACATTCGCTGCTGCATTTCTGAACTTTAAATAGGGAACTTTTACCAGACAAGAAACAACAAGAAAACTCTGAGAACTCGAGTTAAACTTGAAGAGCAAAGAGCATTTAATGAGAAACCTGAAGGGGCCCTCTCCTGGCAGGTGGCACCAACTGCTGCCTCGTTTGAAACGCAGCCTAAACCCGCAACACTTACTCACCGTTAAAAGTTCTTTTTGTACACATTTTTGCTATGAAATGGTCTTCATTAACTATAGAGCAAGGGTCTGAAACTGTTTATATACTTTTACAGATCAAGAAACATTGAAGCGACCTGTTAGAAGTTATTTTAAACCAAGTGTAATTAAACAGTTTGTGCTCATTAAGGGAACGCTTGGGTTTTTCCTCAGAAGAGCATGTAGCTGAGACCTGTACTCATTTCCTAGTATCGCAAAATATTAATAAGTTTGCAACAGTATTGATGCAGATCCTCCTTGCATTACTTATAGCTTGTTATTATTGATATTCCTTTTTATAGATTCACCTTAGGAAATGAAACATTTTGGGTTTCAGTTAACCCTGCACAAAAAGCAGGTGAAAATTACGTTCGAAAAAGAAACCCAAACCCTATTTATTTCTCGGTTTAGTGTTGCAATATAAAACACTCATTCATTGTCCAGCCTTTCCCAAGTACTTTCGTCAGTGTAAGAGATGCAATACATTTCATTTTGTTTAATTACATATTTTGTTTCTATAGCAACTAGAAAGCATCTAATCCGTTTCTGTTCCTTCCTAAGCCTTTACTTAGCAATTTTCTTTCACGATACAGTAGCAAAAGATAATCCTTCTTTAGAACTCTGCGTATGATCTGTTCTTTCCAAATATCCCTTAATTAGTATGCATTAGGATTAAAACCAGTTGTAGTATTGCCACAACTAAAAGAAACGGTGTAAAAAACCCTAACTGGATCTAGACAGAAAATTCTGTCACTATGAGCAAGTAACTTCAGCATAAATTTACTGCCACCTGCAGGCTCTCAGCAACATGGGTCTCCAGAGCTGAGGAGCAAGGGTACCCCCATCACACACCCCGTCTCCAGAGAGGGAAGGCAGATTTAATACCCCTGCTCACGCCAACTGATTCAGATTTATTTTCCTTCTAGGAAAAGGAGGCTCTACTAATGTGCCCTGTTCAAAGAAATAATGCAGCTTATTTTAAATTTGTGTTGCCTTATTCCAGCTTTTCACGGAGACAGTGGTGATAACGGAAAATTTTCCTATTGAACTGACATGCTAAAAAAATACAAAAACCAAACAACACCCACCACCACAACACCCAAAAAAAAAAAAAACACCATTCCACTGCTGTTGACCACCTCTTAAACAATGGGAGCTTTCTGTATTTTCCTATTGTTCAAAGGAATTACTATCTTCAAATACAAAACACAGACCTTTAAAAAAATCTAGCAAGTCAGATGTTACAATAAGTCATGTCTGTACTTAAAACACCCGAAAACGGTGGTTTACAAGAATTTGCAGATTACTGCCTTACGAAGTGACCCGAGTCCTATACATTTATATTCTTTCATGCACACAAACCACACTGGAAGAGCAATATTGACACTTTTAAGGCTTGGAAATGCCAAACATAAAGCTTGCCTACAAAGCCCTTTTTTGAACCCCATGCCATGTGAAACAATCCTTACCTACAAAATTATACAGTATTTTTTCCTATGAGAAGTTACCTCTGTCAATGCCCAGGGTAATTCGTGCTAAGTTCATCATCTTACCATTTTTTTCTTAGACACTGGTGTTTGACAAATACTTCACCTCGACTTATTCTGTTTACCTCTACAATCTTTATTCTGGAGCTGGAATTTCTTCAACATTGCATTCAGCACCACACCTAACTTTGCATCCTCTGCCCGCTAGTGAATCTCTCAGCTCGGTTTCAGGATTCAAACTCTTCACACAATCATAGAATCACAGAATGGTCAGAGTTGGAAGGGACCTTAAAGATCATCAAGNGGGAAAGTTACGATTTCTAAAAATGAGGTCTACAGGAGCCAGCACACTGAAACAGGAGTCAGCTCAGCGCGTCACTTTGGCTTTCCAGTCTGGCGGTTCCAAAAATGAGTCTTAAATGTCAAAAGTCAGATTTTCCATATAGAAAAATAAAGGCATACAATGGCATATAAAGCCAGTCAGGCCAGCATTTCCAGGAAATACACAGCTTACTGAACACATGCTGTGCTTTTCATTAAATCATAAACTGTAAATCCCATGCTGATACACCATGCAGTTGACCAACATATGCTGCAGAAACGCTGAAGTATTTCCACCCCCCAAGGCAGTTACCTGGAAGCAGACATCACCTGGAACACCCCGACTGTCAGACTTCTGAGGTACCAGAGGGAAAATACTGGCTATTTGGTCTGAATTCCAATGGTAAATACAACCCTGACCGAGAAAGGTCTTGTCAAAAAACTTCCTTAAGAAGAATCAAATGCCCTCAAAACAGGGCTTGGCCACTTGTAAAAGGGTGTTTGGACAGGGCTTCCCTATGCAGAAACATAAGCATGTCCCATTCAGCTACAAGAGGAACAGTGAAAGGCTCCAACAAACCTGATACGGGTAAATTCTGTGAAGATTTTACTGTTTAAATATGTGAAGGCTACTGAACACGTTTTCTCCCTGCCTCTTCCCCTTCTCATGGGGGAAAAAAAAAAAAAAAAAAGAAAAAAGAAGGAAAAAAAAAAAGGCAGCTCTTCCCGCTGTACCAACTGAAGATTTTCTCCAGGAGACTGGGTTAGTATTAGTACTTCTCCCTTTTGGTAAAAGCCAAAATGTCTTATTCATTTTTTCTTTCCACTTCAAAGAAAATAAAAACAACCAAATAAAACCAAACAAAAAACCCCACCCACAACAAATTGAACCTGGTGGCAGAAGACAGCACAGCTTTTCAAAATGAGTGAAAATGTCAGTATTTAATCACCACTTGCCACTTGATGGGGGTGGTGAGTGAGTTACGCAGACCTTGGCTTACAAACGTAAAACAAGATGTTCCATGGATTATAAATAGCCAATTTTTACAGTTTTAAAACAAACACAGCACAATGAGGTGCCAAAATCCAAGTGCATTTGGAGAGTTTAAGAGCTGCTTGTTAGAAGATACCTAAACTAAATTCCACATGATACTTAGGCACAAAGTGGTGTCGGGTTAAATCGACTACATATACCAGATACTTCATTGTGGGAAAGATGAACAGATCAACTTGTTCTGTGTGACTGGCAAAAACCAAACTGCATCTTCTCTGAAGCATAACTATTGATACAGAAGCCTTGTCTGCACATATACAGAAATTTATTTGTTACTCTTCCCTTTTCACTCACTGTACCTCAAGGGATAAACCATGTGTCCAACATCTTTTGCCTTTCAGCACTTTAGAGATCTTAATCCTATTTGTAAGGTTAAAATAATGCTACTGAAGTTTGGCAAGCTCTACTGTAGCAGTGTAAAAGATTAAACATGTGGACAACGGGCTAAAAACCTCTGTACTTCAAAGGAAGTGAAAGGCTTCTGCTGAAGCCACCTCTTATGTTTTATGATAGAGCGAGCAAACCATTAACTGTTCAAATATTAAAAAGATACATAGCATGTACCAAATGTGATTTGACTAGGCAAGAAACAATTTACCAATTACCAAAATGCAACCAACCTCATACCTTTCCAGTGACATAGACAGAAGTGATTATATGTGAAAAGCCATATCTCTGTTTCTTGGACTTCTAGTAACAGAACAGGTAGATCCCAGGTGCGTGATCACTAACCCATACTGCTGTCCTTACTACCTGTCACGTTGACATGAATGATGTTTATTCTGAGTAAAGAAGCCACACTCACACTTGGTGTCAGTCCAAACTTGCAGAGCTGTTCAAAGCAAAGATCTGCACCCGAGGAGACTGGATTAGAAACAGCTTGAGAAATAACCAGTTGCAGGTAGAGAGGTGCAGAATATAGGAGACACAGGGGGAAAGGGGTAAACCATGGAAAAAGTTCACGGTGACCAGCATGCCCTAAATACAAATGAGTTCAAGCACATTAATAGTTAAGAGGTTCTTAACAGTGTTTACATTTGATCTATAATCAGCACAGAACAGCACTTCCATAAAATATTAAAGAAAATAATTGTAAAAAAAAAAAAAAAAAAAGAAAATCCATACATACAAACGCAAAATTCAAAAGAAAAAAGTGTAAGTCAAAAGCCTGAAAAGAGTCAGGCCTTCTGGAAACTGAAATAGGCTTCCCTTTAGCATTAGGAAAAAATTTTACACTGAAAGAGCTACTGAGCATCAGAATGGGCTGCCCAAGGAAGCGGTTGAGGCACCATCCCTGGAAGTACTTAAAAGACAGATAGACAAAGTGCTTAGTGACATGGT
The DNA here is from genome assembly GCA_013400375.1 of Thinocorus orbignyianus. NCBI lineage: Eukaryota > Metazoa > Chordata > Aves > Ciconiiformes > Thinocoridae > Thinocorus > Thinocorus orbignyianus. Next base: position 24,136 of record VXBW01002246.1, read on the forward strand.
TTAGTGATGGTTTTTATCAGAGTTAGGTTGATGGTGGAACTATATGATCNTATCAGCAATTCCAGTAAACCAAAGAGCAAAACAACATAAAAGATGTCCACTACCACAGATCATTTATTTATATACTAAGTTAAAAAATACGAATATTTTATTACAAAAAGTTTATCAAACAACTGTATACATACAGTTCATATTGTTAAAAGCCAACATGTCAACTGATACTTTATGTACATTTGATTAGTAATGTCATACAATTGTAGAAAAGCATCACTCAGCAGAAACTGATTTGGCATTTGGAAAGTAGTTACCACCCTGCACTAGAAGAGACAATTAATATAGGAAATAAAACATTTATGTTACAATAAAAATACTTATTTGCTGTGATCATTTAAAGCAAAAGGATGCTTTCTTTCTCCAAGAAGAATCATCATAAATGGAGATTAAAGTGCACATAACCAACGCATTAATAATTCTTCAGCAATCCCATCTATCGTTCGAGATGTTCCAAGCACATCACAGTAACATCAAGGATTTAGGACTTTTTTTTCCCGTGGCTTAAACAGTAAGAGTTAAGAGAAATTCAGCTTTCTAAGCTGCATGAAGTAATCCTGGTGTACAAGAAGATGAAATAGGGTACAGAAACTTGAAAATAGCGCTTGGTGAAAAAGTCAGTGTAAATTTTCCCAGAAATATGATTTGTGGGGAAATACTTTCCTTCTGAAAAAAATATTCATAATATTTCAGTCAACTGTGGACCAAATAAGCAGAGCATGCAACAGTATTTACATAACCATCCCCACAGCTGTTCTTTGTGGGCTACATGTAACACAGGTCGGAGCAACACTGTCTACTTTATGCATAAATTTTGCTGGGAATCAGTGGAAGAAGAAAAAAAAAATCACCAATAATTTTTTGCTTTAGAACAGGGTCCTAAACTGGAAAGGTGCTCCTCCAAAAACGTAGCATTGCCTCATTACAAGCAATATAGTAAACTTTATAAAACATAACACAGTCAGTACCAGCAGAGCTGTCGAGGGCAGTAATTTTAATAAATCAGTCCACTTTGAATGAAAGAATGCTTATGCATGTTACAATCTATTCAAAAGCAACAGCTGAACAGGCTAAATTTACATCCACAAGAGAAGCATGACACGTTCACTGAAAACTAAATGAGTTGCTGGTAATTATGGTTATCATTTTTATCACACCAACTGGTCAACAATAGGGAGAAAAAAAAGCAACTTCTTTTTTTTTGTGGGTTTTTTTTTTTCCCATTTCACAAATATGAGAAGTTCTGAGCCATTATACCTGAAGAGCACACTTCATATCCTAGGCACTGGACCCAGATTGGAGGTAAAATGTCTGTCAACAGGATTTAACATCCTCAGGTTTCTGAAGGCCATCCATATGAAGTTCACATACAGCACTACAAATACACATCAGATACTGCTGTAAATTTAGAAGGAATACAAAACACTATTAAATACAACTTTCACCCCATGGCACATCAAGCATGGCAGTACCACTTGTTTCATATCTGGTTAGCAACAGTCAGTTGTGATTATGCTTTATTGAATATTTTCCTTTCTGTAGCTGAGAAATATACAGCTTGGACTTGCTTCCATCCGGTCTTTTAAACCAAACTTCATCATGGTTAATTGTTGTAATTATGGCACTACAGAAAATGAGGGAAGAAGGGTCAGGGAAAGAAAAACAAGAAGAATTTAGAAAGCTTATAAGCCGATAACCTCAAAACTGCAGCAGTGTTTCCATACAGTAAATGAAAATATGCATTAGTTCTAAGTGTTAGACCCAAAAGATACTGGCTCCACTGTAGGGATAGTTTTAAGGGAATTCTTTGGTAACTGCATGTGTCTTTAGTGAAGGTGATTGATTTTTCAGCCATCTAGCTTTCTTCTCCTACAAGAAAACTCTCAACGTGTACAAATACTTTAATTGTTTAAAAGAACACCATAGAAAAGTTACTAATGGAAAACACAACAGACTACCCACGCTAAAAATTAGATCTGTTGGAAAACTTACTCAGAAATTACTTAGAATGTAAAGTACTTGGGAAAAAAAGTTTAACAGATTGAAGCCCAAAATTTAAAGCAAAAAAGAGTATTCAACTGTTAGTCACTATACCAAGACCACAAGAAATAAAGTCAAAGCCCGATTTAATGAACCATTCTTATATAAATGATGTTTTTATGCTCCTTGTGGTAAATCTTAATAAAAACAGTGAACACAACTCCCCCCTCATGCCCCTGGGAAAAAAAAATAAAAAAAAAATCAAGTAAAATTGATAACAGGAAAAGGCTCAAAATCAGAGATTGAAACGGTTAATGGAAGGAAGATCTATCACACACTGAGTGTGACAGAACTGCCTCCAGGAAACCCTTCAGCCTTGCAAGTTGCTGAAACCTTGAAAGGCTGGGAAAGTTCCACTTGCCCTGCTAAGCATCAGCTTTCGGCTGTTGTCAGACACTGGATACTAAGAGCTCTTTTTGGCTCCATTCTGCAAAAACTAATTCAGATATTTTTTTTTTTTTATTTCAGAAATAATATATAGTTTACCCAAATACCTCCCTATTTCAACCCTGAACAAACACCAAAATCTGTTCCCCTTCATACACAGGGAAGAAAAGAAACAGTTTTAAAGTAAACTACTGCTATACGAAGTTAATTTTCCCAGATAGCTGTGCATATTTAATCAACACTGCTCTTAGACTGATCTGCCCCATTCAGTAAAAGGTAAAATATGCATTTAACTGTAGTTTCAAATGTACCCACCTTTTAGAATTGACAAATATTAGCCATACAGAGAAAATACGTTTAGATATCTTAAATATTCAACCAATAATGCACTGTAATATTAGATGGTTTCCAGGTAGAAACTTTGTTAAGAGAAGGAAAAGCTGTAAAAAAGTTTCCAACTCTTTTCTTTCAGAGTATTAATCAACTAAAAAGAAAGTTTAGCTTTAACAGTATAAAGTGTTTTGCCATAATTCACCATTTTTTGGGTGGGCCAACAGACCAAATTCTCCAAGCAGCAAAATCCCAAGACACTAAAGAGAACTTATGCAAAAGCTATGCAGAAACTAGAAGGAGCTTAAACTGTTAGTCAGATCCCAGCTTGACAAACATCTCATTACCTTCTGTGAATTCCAACCTCTACCAGCCTCTCTCGGAAGTCCAGTGCTCAGCTTTCTTTGATAATGCCTGTCTTCCAAGGTGAACTAAGGCATGATACTGAAGTAGCAGTATTTCCAAACAAATCTTATTCTTCAATGTCATCATCCTATCTATTGCTTAACATGAGTGCACAGAGCTGCAAAGTAAGAATAATCTTTACCTTGTAGGACATTCATCTTTCTTATCAATGCATATTGTCTGTCCACGTCCATACCACTCTCCATCATAATAGAGTCTTCCTTCTTCAGATCTAGCACTATGTAGATGCTTTTCTAATTTGACAGGTGCTAAAACGATCAATAAAAGGAACTTAATATTGACTTGGCAGAAGTCAGTTAGATGTTTAAATACACTTCCATCAAGTTATTTACATAGAAAACACATTTTTTCCATTAAGGTAGCCTCTCTTAGTAATTGCAAGAATGCAAGAAAATGGGAAGCAAGATACGTTAATACTTCAATTTTTAGACAGAAATTCTCTTCCCTACAGCTTTCACACCTGTGCCATGAATTTTTCACAAATGGTGCAATGCAATGTAGACTTCATATGGCAGAACCCGAAACCTCTTCACCAGCACGTTACCAAGATCACTGCAAGCAGTAATACATCACTGAAGAGATTATGCCACACGCTTGCCTCCTCTCCTTTTTCCTCCTTTCTTACCACCCCCAAGTATTTGATTTTGCCTAGCATTAATGTGCTTCTCACCTCAGTGCCAAATACCAGTTAAGGCTTCTTTCACATCTCTCTACTTTTTCAGGGCAGTAGCCTGCAGTGAACATCAGCATCCTTTAGAATGCACCCTAAAGGTCCAGATACTCTTAGTTTCCTGCCTTCTCTTGTGTAAACACTGGCATAGCTTGTTAATGATAATTGGTGTAACACACTTTTAGAAGTCTACCTTTTTGCTGATCATTTTCTAGAATTCAGATCTCAACACAATTATCAGCAATCAAGCTCCAAGTATCAGCACTTGAGAGAGGGGAAAGACAAAAGCCTTATCTTCCAGCTATGTCACCCCATCCTCCATCAGTGTGCCAGGGCTAAAACAAATATGATCTGCCTAGATGGAGTTCGCATCGCTGCACGCAGCAAGTTCTGTCTTGTGAAACCAGACAATGTTTACTTACGTTCTGGCTTTACTCTGTGAGGCCCCAGTGTAGCCATTGCCTTGAAACACAAATGAAAATGAGGTTACTCAGCAAGCACAGTCTTCCCTTAACTGCCAGCTTTAATTGTGCAGGATACTTGCTTTCACATGCAAAACCCACAATCACAATGGATCTAAAATAAAAGTGTGCTCAACAGTGACTCAGTAACTAAATAAAACAGCATTTTTGAGGGTGAAAATAATTACCTTCTTTAGAAAGTTTTGATTTCAAATAACTTGGGGGGGAGGGGGTTCTAAATTGAAAAAAAAAAATAGCTATATGAACAACCTACTCTTTTGATTTCTACATTATACTCATAAGCATACAAATCTTCTCTCACGACAACACATCATATTAAAATAGGTTTTAAAAAAAAACACCAAAAACTCTAAGAGTTTTTTGGGGGTTGCTTGGTTGCTTTTTTATTTTTTAAATTATTTCCAGAAAAAAAAAATCCCCAGTAGATTCTGGGTTTGTTGCTATTGTTTAAAATCATGTTACACTCCAGGAAAGAAACTGCAGGAAAGCTATGTTTTGCTGTTCCTCTGATGCAACAAGAAAAGTCAGACAAGGTTTCACACAGGCATCACATTTTACTTCTTGTTTAGGAAATAAGTGCAAGTATAAAGCAGGATAGAAACTGTTGCAAAGTCACTTCCCACTAAATTTTTGAACTTGCATAAGTGTTCTGCTATTCCATAAGCTGGGAAGCACTAAGGTACCAGGGGAAGTTTCCTGACTGCAGGTGCAAGGCAAGGATAGTGTTTCATTACAGCAAGTTACTTTAACAAGACAACAAAGATCTAATAAAGAACTTCTGCACTTAATTAATTAACTCTGCTGTATTTTTTTTTTTCGCAAATACATCAGCTGGTCAAACAAATTTCTCTTCCTTCAAATCCTGATTCTCATATAATCTGTGGAAACCACAGCATTTCACTTTATGAGAAAAAAAAAAAGTATAAGGAGAGGTTGAAGCATAGAAATCTTAAAATAAACTATTTTCTACGTGAAAAACTACCATACGATATAAATATTTTAAAACTTTGTTTTAAACAAAACCCTATCAAACAATCATAGTGTAGTTTCTACCCAATTATGCTAGACTGCAAGAAAGCAGATCCTCTTAACACAGGCTTTATGTTCACTTTACCACAGAAAACTTTGGACTGCCCACTTCAGAGATACCTCCTTCCACCACTTTATTGGATTCCTCTGCATAATTTGTGTAGAATCAAAAAAGTAGCAATAACATAGCTTGAACTGCAATAATTAGCTGACTAGTGAAGAAATAAAAAATCTATTCAGAGCTTTAACCACATAAGAAACACATACACATAGACTTCTAAGAGGCAAAGGGACTAGACAAGAACCCAAACAAAACCCACAGCCACTGGCATTCATCCTTTCATCTTACCTTCCTAATTGTTGTCCAGTCTTCAAGTATATCAAGGTCTTGTAACATATAAACTATATAGGGGCGTGGAAAAGTTAGGGAAAGCTCTTTAAAATAGCAGTAATTAAAATTCTCTAATGTTTTTTAAAAACCTTATTCTAAAACAAAACCCTACCAAACAATTATACCAGAGCTCTTTTCTATCTTTCACACATGAAATGAAAGCTCAGCAAAAAACCCCACATCTCTGAATGATACAACCTAGTAGCATACTTTAAAAATTATCAAGAGAGATAAGTAATAGTATGCAGATATTCAGACTACTAGAGTTCAATAATGGTAAGACAGACAATAGTGATACAACCACTCCATCCTTAACAGTTCCGAAAATCATTCTAATTGCAATACTACAAATTACAATTAAAATTTGCTGTAATATATCACTGTAAGTTGGCACCTACACTAGTATCAGTTTTAATAAAACCATTATTTTTTCAGTATTCTGCATCGTCTTTCTTTGAGAGAAGTGTAGACAGCACCACATCTCTGAACGTCGTATCCAAAACCAGGAACTAGAAAGACAAAGCCCATTCCTTGAAGTATCAACCGTGTATTAGAACAACACATGAACTTCAAAACAAAACTTCATACAGCCCAGCTATTCCATTACGACACCCTTCTGTTTTTACTTTGTTTCTCCCCATTTCATCTCTGAAAAAAAAGTTTAGAAAAAGATTTTGTTTTTAAACATTCATGGTGCCTCCTAAAATGGCATGACAGCTTTAACTTACATTCCATTAGAAATTTTAAGAATCTTTAGCCATTTTCAAATTTGCTTTCCTCTAAACAGCAAAGAATTACAAATCAAAAGCCACGTAAAATTTCTAGGTGCAAAGTGACAAGTTCACAACTGTTTTGAAATCATAAGCAAAAAGAGCAAATTAATTTACTTCACAACTGAAAGGATTTTCAGCCTTATGAATTGCCTGAAATTGCTGGGGTTTTGGATCTAATAATATGTTAATATCTTCTGTTTAGAACGTATTCTAAAATGGCAAGTAGCTTATAATTCACAGAATCTGATTCTATTTATATGGATATCATGAAGACAAGGATGACTAATAGCTAAAGAAAACACACACTTTCACACAATCTGGCACTGAAATTGCTAACAGGAGTTAAGAAACTAATGAAACCACGTGTACCTGCACTGATTCATACCACTTGGCTTTTAAAAACTAGTTAAAAACTATCTCTACTAAACTGAAATTATGACGCATCCTAATGGAAGAAACAGCTGTTATTAGGACAAATCATGCACTGGGATGTGTTCCAGTAAATCAACCACCCTGAAGGAGAGTGTCCCAATGATGACAGGTTGTTGGTTTTTTTTTTTCCAAAAACTTCTCCCTTCTCACCTTCTCTTCATTTAATAAAACCTTGAGAAAGTAGCAAGATTTTTTTCCAGCACCTTAGCAACAAAAAAATGGCCTTTCTATCATATAATATCAATACTTAGAAGGTGGTCTCTTAAGTAGTCTCCACAATTCTGGCAACTTCTAAGCCATTATATCTCTACGATATAAAAATGTTAGACTGGGGGTAGGGGTAGAGAGAACACTCAGTTTGCAAGGGCATCTCCTTTCTCTGGAGAAAGGTAATACTGCCTCTTAGGTGTTGCAGCTTAAAAAGTTTCAGCTGCACTACATGCTTGTCAGCAGCCATGAAGAAGTCACCAATGCAAAATTCTTAAATGCCAGACTCACTCTACAGGAACCCCAAACCCCCCCACACACACACAAACTGCCTCAATTCTTGGAATTTTAAACTTTTAATCAAAGGGTTCTAAAGTCTATGGAATTGTTAAGAAGTAACAAACTGAAGTAAAGATGTCCCGCTATGAGAAGCAAAGTTATACAGGAGAAGTTACACAAATCAAGTTATACTTTGCAAACACAATGCCTAACTTTTTTCTGCTTTTGCCTGTGGCTCTGTTTTTTTAAGAGTTGAAATAAAATCAATTTTTAGAAATATTCTCTATATGAAACTAGTAGTCAGATAAAAGAGTCTTAATTTCAATTTTCCTAATAGGATGTTTCAACGTGGCTTCCCTAACCTGAATTAGAATAACATCTGCCATACAAAAATAAATTTTGAGAATGTATTCAACTTCTTAGTAATTATACATGTAATAAGACTAGTTATAAAACAGTGAACGCTACAAGAAAGAACAGTGATTTCAGTAAAAGGATATCTGATACAACAACAGGTTTCTTCTTATCTGGACTAAATGGATCCTTCCTTTTTTTCCTGGACTGTAGCTCATCATTCCATAATTCTGAAAAGACACAAGAACATGCTATGAATTAGAAATCTTCACATGCCTAGCTCTTTTTACAGCAGAAAACATTGTTCAAGAATGGAAAATAACACTTTTTCTGACGAGATGCTGTTTCCAAACAGAATAAAGGCTTTATGTGATTATACTGCCACACATTAACACTCTCAAAACACACATGGGATGCTGGCAATTACTAGACAAAAATTTGTTTTAAGATAAAATTCAATCCCCTTTTCCAAAGTCTACAGCTGAATACCATTCTACCGGGTAACCTCAAACGCACCAGATATACTATGTGCACAATCAACTAATCAGTAGCTACCAGATGAAAAAAAAACAACAACAACGTAACAAAAAACCCAACAAATTTCTTCCCCCCAACTTTGAATTTCCATCTACCTGAGGTAATGTCAATGCTATGCCTGTCTTCTTCAAGTCTTCTAATCTTCTCTTCTAGTTCGCTTTGTACAGTATCATACAATAGAAGCTTTTCACTCTAAAAAAGCAAGAAATGACACATTTTTACATGACTGAGTTCTATCCTCTAAATATACATGACAAAAATTAAAAGCCTCAGCAGAAGGAAGGTAAGAGTAGATTTAGGTGAAAATTTTTCATGAGCCATAAAGCATTTGACATTTCCATCTATCTACTTTCTTAGCATGAGATCCTAGCTCCTTAAAGACAGCACACTCACGTGGCATAAACATAAATACAGTTATCAAATATCAGTAACGAGAATAAGTCAGTCTATAAAACCACGCAGCTAGATTTCCCAAATAACATTTGTATTTTGACAAAATACAGTATTTTCCTTTTGGATAGCAGAGTTTTATTCACAGTGAATAACTGTAAAGTAGTGACCTCTATGCCATCTTTCATTACAGACCAGAAAATACAATGTTTTCATGGAAAGCTTTCTATTAAGCTGCCTCTAATATTAATAAACCTGAGGCCGTTTACAGAGAATTATCATCTATTACTGCAACATTTATAATTGTCTATTTTCATAGATCTGAAAAATGCCTTCCCACAAAGCCAAGAATTTATTGAGCACATAAAATAATCTAGATAAGTCATGAAAGCAAAATTGTCTACCTTAAGCCTGTGAGAAACACTTTAAAAGCACTGCTTTAGAAAAGTTAGCTTGTTTGCCATTTTAAAAGGCCATTTTCGATACAAATAGATTTACCTAATGACTTACATATTAGGTGTATTGTTAGCACTTTTTATAAACAAAGGCAAACACCACCAGACTGTGATGTGAACACATGATGTGCACGTGAATGCTCTCTCCCATCTCCAAATGTTTCAAAACAAGAAAGTCAACTCTGTAATAAACTGCTCTCAACTACAGTCCACCACACAGGACTGATACCAAAATTACACATTATACAGATCAGTCACCCTTTTACAGGCAGCAGCTGAGTCCCAAACCTCAAGGAAATAAACTTACTATTCTTTCACATTTCCTAAACCATGATCAGGAAACACAGCTGACTCTTACGTTTTAAAGCTCTTTTTCACTGAGCAACATTTTTAACTCCAGAAAACAGACAGCTCGGACTTACTGAGAAAAACAGCTTAAGCAGTAAAAGTCAGAACGTCTAGCTACTTGCTGCCATGTCTCTGCCAGAAGTTGCAGTCCCAAGAGCCAAGCCAGCAGATGTCTGCCCCTCGACTGCTCCTGCCCACAGTGCAGCAAACTAACCAAAACCTACCTTTATAAGTGTTAAAGCTAGTGGGCTGGAGGGAGCAAAACGGTTCAGGAACATATGAAAACAAAGAACCCTGTTCTACTAAATGAATGTTTACCATTCCATTCAAGTTACAAAGCATTTAAATTCTAAAGACATCCTTTCATATATTTTTTCAATCTCTCACTATTAAAAAAAATAAAAATCCCAGTGGCATTGAAAAGGCGTAAGCCTCATATATATGTGAAAAGCCAAATGACTATTATCTGTTCCAAGACCATATCAAAATTCCATTTTAAAATGAAATAGCGTTGGTGTTTGGATATCTGTTTTGCTTCAAGCACTTGGTGACAAATAAGTTGCAAAAACCTGTTAAAAGCATCAAAGCTATTCTTGCTGAACGGTTATTTTCCAGTGCAATAGTGACTCCACAAGCAGCGCTGCTGACTTTAAAGAGCTGCTCCCCCCAAGAGGCTCTTACTGGATGGTGAACACTTGAATTCTGACAGTGTCACAGTGGAAACATACTAGGAAAACAAGTGACAAGGACAACTGTAAAGAGCAATAATAAATAGCCAAAGCAAATCATTCAATCATGGATGAAAAACCCTGCAAATCTTACAGGATTCTGTCCAACCTCAGGGGTATTCACAGGGGAAAAGACAGTCAGTAACGAGCAGTCCTTCATCATACCTTGCTCTCTCTAGGCATCAAGAAAACGGAAATTTTTCAAAAAGTATGAATGCACATTTTTGCTTTATTGGTACAGTAGGAGCCACAGACTTTGGCAATACAGTGAACTACTCATAAGAAAACACATTTAAGTGATGTGGGGTTGAGGAGCACTATGATGCAAACCTCAGGATCTACACAGTTATGTTACAGTGTTGAACATACGTGTATGTGAGTATTTGTACTACGGGATCCAGTATTTAGTGTTATGTTTAAAAGCCATGAACGTTTATGTTTGAGGAGAGAAAAATACTTTTCCTGTAACTGCTCTCGAAACAACTCTGCCACTAGCTGCCTAAGGCATCTTACAAAGACGTTGTTATTACTGCTGCTGCTTTTAAAATGTAAAGTGCTTTTTGCTAAAATTACATCAGATATTTTAGCTACTACTCTTGGTAATATTCTCATAATAAAGGTAAAAAAAAAAAATCACATGGGAATCTATTAAAAAGAATCTGTTAATGAAAAATAAGAAACTTCAGCTACACTTACATGGAAATAAAACTAATACACTTGGAACAACCTCTTACACAGGCTTAAATATCTCAAGGCAATTGCATTCAAATATCAAATAAAAGCAATAATAAAAACAGGCACTGAACTTGGAAAGCATGACACAGAGTAAAGTTAGATGAGATGAGCTATTGATGTAAAATAGCAGCTACAACCTCACAATGCTGTCGAGAGGCTTGAATTTCACATTCATACTTGTTCTTCACAGATTCCAGACAAAGCTCTCTGTAGATACCTGTAATCAGACAAATTACAGCACCATTACTTTCTTTAGCTAATACCTGATTTCAGAATTCCCTTTTAAGACTGTCCACTAGTTCCAAGACATGTACATACTGGAAAATACATATATATTACCACCAGGCACTCACAGTGGGTGGTTGCTTTACAGAGTAAAAATAAGAACAAGTAATCTCTTAATTCCGAAGATGTGAGAAAAAATAAATGCTATTTTAATAAACTTTTACCCCATCAGTCAACAGATTGCACCAGTGGTCACACTAACTTTGAAATAGGTCTATTTCATATTTCTGATCAAATATTCTGCATATCCTCAGTTTTCAAATCCATGAAGTACTAAACATCCTCTTTTATTTTCTAATTAGAGTTTTAAATAAACTTTTGGGGGTCTCATATAGCTAGAAAACTGAATAAAAGAACAAGCTTTTACAAACTACTATTTGGAATAAGGCTTACTTTATATTCATGACCTTAATAAATCACATCAATTAACAAGACTCTGTTCCATTCTTAGAAATAGCCACCTAATGATACAAAGGATACTGCTTCTGAGTATTAGAAGCATTTCTTATACATTTTTGAAACTGTGTCTACTAAACAAACAGCTGAAAAAAAATATGAAAGGTACCTGAAATATCATATCTGGCATGTATAAATAGAGCTGGATTTAATATAGTCTACACTTTCAACCCAAAATACTTAAATTGTTCCAGATTACCATTCTGAGTAGTTAAGTTTGCACACACACCAGTGCCACCTAGCAACTGAAGAACTCCCCGAAACAACTTCCCTTAGAATCAGTAGACTATGAATTAATACAGTGCAAGAGGAACAATATCCTTACCAGCAATTCCTCTGAAAAACAAACTGCAATTACTATGTCAACCATCTTTCTGACGTGAAGTCACTTTTGATCTAGAATTCAAAATGTTCTTTTCTTACATCAGCATGTTATGCTGGGATTTTTTCCTTTTTTTAAATATTTATGGCTGACTGGCATATCTAGGTCTACCAGTTTATAATCACTGCTCATTTGCCTGAAATCGAACAGTAGAGAGATTAATATTTCTAAAAGAAACAGATATTCCTGACTAGCTGAGGCACATTTCACGTGACTAGGTGCTCAGTGCCTCAGAGAGCAAAGGAACACAAGCTTCTTTTCTACTACTGTTTAGCTATACATAGTTAAGCTTTTTTTTTTTCACCCCTTCCTCCCCTCTCACATAGACGTAGGTCCTTAGTGGTTACCTACTGGAGCTCAAGTCCTGCTACTACTCACTTCTGTCAAGCCTCAAACAGTAAGAGACAATAAGCTTCTTGCTCTCTCTAGAATAACTTTCTTAAGCTTATTCAGTTGAGGACAAAAGGAAAAACATAACCAATCCTGATTTCCAATCTCAGCTTTAAGAAAACTTTGTAGTTTTTACCACATTTTTACATTGGAATATGGATCCTCAATGGTGCTGAAGCCAAATCAGGAGAGCCTCTAATATTCTGCCTATCCACACCCACCTATGTGGAAGCACTGACAGACAGACACAATTAAAACTGAAAATCTAAAGTCTAGATTAAGGTTGCTTTTATATCAAACCTTCTGCAAGTTCACCTATGAACTTCCTGCAAAGCCCAAGTGGCTCACTTAGGACTAGTCAAGTAAATTTTGGTTACAGTCTTAAAACACAGAAATTCTGGATCATCAGCTGAGGAAAAGCATTATGGACCAGAAGGGAGCAAAATGAAAGATACCAAAAGATTTCAAATTCTCCTTGTAGCCTGAAGACAAAAACACCAATGAACACATACTGGGTAGCACTGGAGTAGCACTAATATTCCAAAAGTATCAGCAGGCTTCCTGTTTTCCGGTTTGCCTGCGCCATGCTTCTGCTGAATTTCTTAGAAAAGAGACTGGAACAGCTTCTCTGGCCAGAGATGATGACTGTCTGCCTTTTGGCTTTCTGACAGCCTGTGTTAGGTAACCCTTAGACAGCTCAATTACTCCTAGAGAAGTCAAGCTATAACATGAAAAGAATTTACTACAAGGAAGTACGGAATTTTGTCTTCCTGTAACACCACAGTTCCATATGACTACATGGTTGCATCCCAGAAGATTAAAGTTCTTGCCTGCTTCTTCTATGAGCATAAAAGCCCGTCTCAAGATTAGTTTTAACAATTAAAATGCAGCTTAGAAAAAAGCTGCTAAGGACAAGAGTTCCTCTTTCCTCATAAGGAACAGGAGGATGGGAGCAGAACACTAGAAGAGAGACTTGGAGAGCAGGAAAAACACGGTAATCTAAGATGATCTGGCAAGTACTTTGTGAGACAGCACCTACATCTATCTCCTCATTTCAACAGTGACCAGTGTGCAGGCTTGATGCCAAATTTGCTGATAATAAAAGTCATTACTGTTTTTAATTCAGTAGTTTTGTGCTTACTACATGAAGACAGACAGTCATTAAATGAAACATTAAAAAAAAAAAGACGTATTTTTAGTGTGATGTTATCAGGAAACTTGTGCAAAGAGGCAAGCAACCTATACATTCCAACTTGAAAAGTATTTTACATTTAAAAATACACCACAGCATTTCTGAATTTGAAACACACCCTTTTAACAACTCTAAATTAAAAAGAAGAATTGACCTTAAAATGTATAACAGGATTATACTGTTGAAACAGCAATACTCATTTCACATGCCTACCTGCTACCTTGGTTCGGATTTGCATATTTTCTTGTAAAGCTGCCAATGGTTCTAAATATTCAGGTGCTTTTCCAGCTATGACCTCTTGTAGTTTTGCATCCACTTGGCTCAATCTTTCTTTGTAAAGTCTTAAAACAATAGAAATTTAAAAAAAAAATTATTTACAAAAGCAAACACAAGTTAGAAAAAATATTTTAAAAGAACTGTTCTGTATCTCTTCTTCAATGTTATAGAACACCCACTGAAGGAAAGTTAAGATTTGTTACCACTTGAATTTTCCAATATATATTTTCTTTGTGAACAGTATTCATCATGTCTAGGAAGCCTTTTTTGGAATCAGACATGTAGAAAGTAAAGATAAAATGAAATATATCTCCATCTCTAAGGAAGAATTTAAAAAAATCACATCACTGTTAAGAGGACTGAGACGGAATAGAAGGCGATTCAACAAAGAAGAGGACAGGAAAAGGTGCACATACGTAAGAAGAACATGGCTTACATCAAAAAGAAAAAAAGAGACATTTTGCTCATAGAAACACCCATGCACTTTCATGTCCACATATTTGCTCCCACCTCACCGTAAACCAAGAAAAAAAGAGGAGCATGCTCTTATTGAAGCAACCCTCATTTCATTTTCTGTAAAAATCTACATATCGCATAAAATATCTTCCATTTCTGCCAAAAGGAACCGCATTTAAAATATTTTTATTTTACCTAAAATTCGTTCTTTCTATAAAGACTGTCATTTACTGGCAGACAATGAAGAAATCCGCTTGCATTTTGAAGAATTTAATGTTATATTAATTACAAGTATTTCAATCACAATAACACTCTGCACATTGTGACTGATAAGTTAAATAGTGTTCAACGGTAGAACTATTGCTCCCAAAATAAGAAGGACATGGACCTGTTGGAGCAAGTCCAAAGGAGGCCACAGATATGACCAGAGGGCTAGAGCACTTCTGCTGTGAGGATACGCTGAGAATTGGGGTTGTTCAGCCTGGAGAAGAGAAGGCTCTGGGGAGACCTTACAGCAGCCTTGCAGTACCTAAAGGGGGTGTGCAGGAGAGATGGGGAGGGACTCTTTACAAGGCAGTGTAGCGATAGGACGAGGGGTAACGGTTTTAAACTGAAAGATAGTAGATTTAGATCAGATATTAGGAAGAAATTCTTTACTGTGAGGGTGGTGAGGCACTGGAACAGGCTGCCCAGAGAATTCGTGGCTGGTGCGTCCCTGGAAGTGTTCAAGGCTGGATGGGGCTTTGAGCAACCTGGTTTAGTGGGAGGTGTCCCTGCCAACAGCAGGGGGGTTGAACCTAGATGATCTTTAAGGTCCCTTCCAACTCTAACCTTCTAACCTTTATGGTCCCTTCTAACTCTATTTATCATCAATATAACCAGTATTTCCTGTTCTCATTTTTTACCTTGCACCTCACAAAAGTAGAATTAAGCCAAACGTAGAAACTCTGTTGTATATTAAGAACACATCAGATGTTCTGTTTACAGAGATAAACACATCTTTGTTATATCTGTGTAGATAGATATGTCTTTAGGAGAGGGATGTTACTTTTTTTTACTTATTTAAAGTGTGTGGGTTAAGTAACAAATTAGATACGAGATAGTTTATGCACACTGATAGATCAAAACCTCCCTGAAATACTTCCTGTTCATCTGCCTACTCATCATTTTACTTTGATGACAACTCCATACTTCAAGCACGTGTTCCTAACCTAGCAATAGTCAGTGATCACTCCTCTCCTTCTTACCTGCAAACCGTTAAGAGTATGAAACATGCAATCTGTCCTGCAGTCGACTGACACAGCCTGCAGCTGATCAATTTGCTGATCAATTGATTAATTTGCTGGGCTCAATCCTTGACAAGCATGCTACGTACACTGTGATTAACCATGATTCTGCTACAGCAGAATTATTTAATTAGAACACAAGCACAGGTGCACAGCGCACGTGGCTGGGCAGGTCATTAACATTTGATCACACAGCACAAAGTTCCAGCTACATCACAGCAAGCAGTGCTGCCAGCACTTGGTACCATGCAGCAGTTGACGGACTAAAACTGTTTATCCAGTATTTTCAAACAATATTCTGCCTAGAATGGATAACTGCTATCAACCACTGTAAATTCTACTTATCTTACAGCATCCAAATTCAGTTTCCCTGAAAAGGAAGAGAAGGCAGCAGTAACATCTTCATCTCTGCTACTGGTTGTGACTAAACATCCTGCTGTTTACACATCTTTTTCTTCTTTCCCAACTTTATCACCTCCTTACTCAGAGCTGCTCCTCCCTATAATCCGTCCTCCATCATTCTAATGCTCCTTTCCCAGTATCCCCAGCATCACATTTCTTCCAGTCCCTATGAACACTCCAATCTCTCAGGTAACCAGTGCCTTCCTCCTCATACACCACAGCCCTACCACCTCCCAAATGCCATTCACAATCCCTCAGTCCCCTGTTTCCTTCCTCTCAAGACCACTCTCCTTCATATTCACTCCTTAAAGGTTTGTTTCCACAAACTGTTTTCAGTCATCCAAGCTGTCCAACAGATGCAAGTGTAGGACTGAATTCAAAAGCTGGCAGCTTTCTAAATGCCAAACCTGTCAGTACCAACTGGTCCACTACTCAGCAGCTGCCTCCACTGCCCAGGTCGCTCCACACTCAGCCCAAAGAGCATCAAGACAAGACAAGACAAGACAGTCTTCTCTAGACACTGCAGCAATTAATTGCCTGTTGGGCAATTCTTTACAGCCCCTGTTAGGCACACCTCACAGTGTCCTGTTAGGCTAAGCAAATTCTATGTCTCAACTTTGCAGTATATTAAAATACATGCCCAAGAACAGACAAGGTCTCCTCAGAGCTTAATTTGACAGGTACCTACGTAAGTTAGTTGCCAAATTACCACCAATTTAAATTGAAACAGATGCATCTACCTTGTCTGGAGATGTGAAAAAAGCCAACTTAAAATACCTACAGAAGACTGGCTCTAATACAAATGAGATTCACTTTTGAGTAATTGTGGATACTAATTTGATCTCTACTACTTTACTAGGTCTTTACTATCGATGTAGATATTATGGCAAACTACAGAAAGAGCAAACAGTATTTTCATTTTTTTTCAGTATTGGTATCTGGTTTGCAGTAACCAAAAGAAACTTTAGTTGGTACTAGCTGTAAAAACAGCTGTGATATGCTGCAAAAAAACCCCTTATTTTTACTTAGCAAAGACAGTGTTCAGATCTCTGCCACATATATAAACAGATGAGCAAGATCTTGATTAAATAAAGAGAATCACAATTCCTTGGTTCTGCTAAGGATTTTGATGCAATTGACCCACACCAGCCCTTCACAGCAACACCATTTCAAACTTCAACACATTCTTACAATAAAACAGAAAATAAATAAATACATCAGTATTTTGAAGCAACTGCCTGCAGATAATTTCAGAACTCCCTACCCTTATTCTTCTCCCAAAGTAGCATCCATATCTATGAAAGACAAGAAACACCAACTCCACACAATATTCTCATGGAATGGATCCTCAAACGAGGCACTTGAAACATTAAAATACTTACTGATCTTTAAGGTCTGTAAATTGCTTTTCCAGATTGGACATTTCATCTAAACACTCCATTCTTCTTCTTTCACAGTCCTCATCATCCATTTCTATGAATAAAAAAAATTAAAAAAAAAAGGTAATTTATTTTGAACAGTGTAATGTATAACAAAATAAACTGGGTATTTTGTTTCTAGTGAATATGAAGAAAGCCTGAATTTTAGGCATGAATAGTTTATCAATTATATAATAGCAGAATGCAAGGAGTCCCTTGATGTATAAACTACAAAATAAGAAACTTCAACCTAATTCTACAAGAAACCTCAAAACAGGAAACAACATCTCTGTAAGACTTCAATAGGTTAAATTTCATGACTGATAACACAAAGTGTATTTAAGAATGAGTGAAACACAAAAACTAAACATTGTCTATCACACCAGAGGAAAGGCACCATTAAGCAGGAAGAGCTTCCCGGAGAGGCTCTAGGCAGGGAGGGTTGCACTCCAGAGGTCCCTCCCACCCCATATCATTCTGTGATTCTGTGAGTTATTAGCCACCACTGAAAATTTTAAGTATCCTGAGTCAGTACGAGCAAAAGAAATCCTTGGAAAGCAAGCACAGTTCAATGTTATATTTGTCATACAAAATTCAGGGACTTGTTTTAGTAATAACCATTAATTAAAAAAAAAAAAAAA